>JAMAFX010000068.1:0-123885 GCA_023625875.1 Trichocomaceae sp. PYS4502
ACTATTAGCGCCATACGCTGGATCTCGGGAATAGACCTCGCAGCGCTTGCTGCCACATTGACCTAGTAATCTAACAAGTATCTATTTTCGATAAACCGGCCAATAGCTAGCATTGCCCAGGACTAGAACTCGAACACTGTATAGATAGCGCAGCAGTCACTTAACAAAACTTCGGCAGTAAATATCTAATTTGTACTCTTGTTATCAGATACGTCCTCTTAAGCCTCGGTTTTCTTATCCTGGCGGCGACCAAAGGTAGATTAGCCTAACGCTAGCCTCTCTTCCGTATTTGGAGGTCGAGAGCGAGCTTCCAGAGGTTAAAGTTCCACGGCAGTAGAGGGGAAGTATCTGACTTCATAAATAGTTTGATAGTCAATCAATCTAACTGCCTATCTTTCTGCAGGACTCACAATTAGCCACGCAAGAATAGTTACTTGTACATAATGTCTGAGCCAGCAATAGTCGCGCCATATGGAAAATGGAACAGCCCCATTAGAGCAGAACATCTCTCTAGTGGTAGCGTTCATCTTGAAGGAATCCAAGCCGACGTAAGTGAATGTTCAACCCGACGCCCAATACTAGTAATCCAAAGCTCATCGGTAAACGAAGTCATCCACCGGCCGAATCTTCGTTCTCGAGTCGCGTCCAGCAGAAGGCGGGAGATTTGCTATTGTTGAGTTGACAGATGAAAGTTCCCGAGATGTCCTGCCTACTCAATACAATGCCATGGGAATGATTCACGAGTATGGAGGCGGATCATTTGGGATGCATACAAATGGCCATTTGCTCTTCACCAACCAGCCAAACAATGGCATCTTTTTGCTTGATCCTGCCACTGAAAACGTCAAAACAATTGTTGCCCCTGATGCATCCGTACGCTTTGGGGATTTTTCTGTTCACCCGACTGCTCCCGAATGGATTCTAGCTGTACAGGAAACTCACGTCGACTCTCCGCCGGGCAACGCCATTGTGAAAAATGCGATTGCCGCTATACATACGACCACGGCCAAAGTATCAATCATTGTAGAGGGTGCTGATTTCTATCAACACCCGCAATTTAGTCCAGATGGGAGCAAAGTTTGTTGGACACAGTGGGATCATCCGGACATGCCTTGGTCAGGAACGCTCCTCTATGTAGCCGAATGGCAAGCTGGGAGCGTCTTGAAACATACCTTAATTTCAGGGAAGCCTGGTGGCGAGAGTATCTGTCAGCCAAGATGGGGTATAGATGGCACACTATTCTATGTTAGCGACAAAACCGGCTACTGGCAGTTGTATCGGTATGATGGTGCCTCATCAAAACTAATCCATCTTGATGGGCTTGAGACGGCGGAGTTTGGTAGCCGAGAACCCTGCCTTGGCAAGTATGTGTTTCTTTCATTTCTCATTTGGTTTTATTATGATGACAGTATCGTCTAACGTTTACCCCTTAGTTGCACTTATATCCAGCTTGACAACAACACTCTAGTGGCATCCATCAATCACCGTGCGACATCCAATCTGGTCGTAATTTATCTGGATACCAGTACATGGAAAGACTTATCATTGCCTATCGTCGACATCCAAAAGAATGCCCTAGCACGTGTTTCGCCATCAGCTTTTGCTGTGATAGGTAGCACGCGTTCCACCACCCAGGCGCTTTACCGCGTCGACATAGGCAACAATGTATCTATGAAACTACTTAGACAAACCGTGAATTTGGATATACCCGAAGCCAGCATTTCTCAATCACAGCATATCACCTTTCCGAGAATATACGGCAAAAGAGACGCCAGCTCTCCCAATGCATATGGCTGGTTCCTTGAACCAAAGAACGCGGGTTTTAGAGGACCAGAAGGAACCAAACCTCCTCTACTTGTTTGGATGCATGGTGGCCCGACGTATCATGTTCCTCCTGGTTTCTCGCTGACTAGCCAATACTGGACATCGCGAGGCTATGCCTATGTTATTGTTAATCACGTCGGGTCCACTGGGTATGGGCGGGCGTACCGCGAACTTTTGGATGGTGAATGGGGCTGTGCCGATATTGCAGATGCCGCAAGCTGCGTTGCATATCTCGCCTCGGAAGGTTTGATCGATTCTACGAAAGTTGGGATTGTTGGCGAAAGCGCTGGTGGCTATGCTGTCATGCAGGCCCTCTACATGTACCCTGATATCTGGGCCGCTGGAATAAGTATATACGGAATTAGCAGCTTGACGGGATTTGCGGAGAAGACGCATAAATTTGAAAGTCATTATATTGACTCTCTTGTGTTGGGAAAGGGAACTAAGAGCAGCGAAGAAATAGAAGCTCTGTATAAGAGTAGAAGCGCTGTGTATCATGCGGAGAAAATTAAGGTGCCACTGTTACTTCTCCAGGGGGATGTTGATACAGTTGTACCAGCAAGTCAAGCTACACTCATGGAGGAAAGGATGCGTGAACTTGGGAACGCCGTCGAGGTAGTCATGTTTGAGGAAGAAGGGCATGGATTCCATATGGACAAGACAATCCGGGCCGCACTCCAGCTACAGGCCGACTTTTGGGCATCCAAGCTTGTTTAGACATTAGCAATTTCTAGTTTACATTCAACAGCTACGTAGCTAGCTTGTCACAGTCAAGTCTATAAGATGACAAATTATAGTCTTATCCGAGGAAATGCATGTTTTCACATTTAGGGCCACTGGCCCGTTTGATTTCTATCTCACGGGGTTACCCAAGATGTGATAGATAACAAGCCTGCTTGTTCTGCACTTAGGGAGAACGGTCGAACCAGATTAATTTATCTGGCATGTTGGCAAAATCAACAGCGGCGCCAAATCTAGTCACTTTGCCCTCGGCATTGATTTGAAATTCGGCTTTTACAACAGCATCCGAATCTTGACTAAACCTGAAGACGAATATCTCAGCGAGGAAGAACTCACCCGAAACGTGTTTCAGGTTGATCCGGATAGGAAATGACCCCGTCACGAGAACGCGGAGCTGGGGTTCCTCATCAGAGGTCACACTAATGATAAAATCAGGATGGGCCGGATGCGTATATTTCCCGGCATATTCTGCTAGCGGGAGAGAGAGCGGCCTAGCTGTAAAACGGACGGAGGGATAGAGACGGTCTCTGGCTGTTGAGTTATATTCTCTGCGGCGGGCAAGCTTATCCTGGTGCCTGGAGAGCATATTAGCACATGAATGGCGTGGCGGTTTGGTTTGAAAGCAAAACCTTACACTTCATATAGGTCGATACGTTCTTCTTGCGGAACATTCAACATCTCATCTATAAGATGCCATGCTAGAGTTTCGCGGCCCGGTCCATCAGCATTGCAGAACACAAGGACACCCCATTCACGCTCAGGGAACAGAACCATAGTCGCAGTCATGCCTTCCAGGCCTCCTGGATGTAGCATAACAAACTCGCCACGATATATACTTGTGAACCAACCCAATGTATAAAGTGTCTGCCTTTTCAGCTGCGGAAGAACCTGTGGAGAAAATGACCGCGGTTCAAGCATGGCAGCATATCCAGCTTTTGACAAGGGGCCTGACTGGCGCATAATCGAGCGGATGTACTTGGCATAGTCAAGAACGTTGGAAATTACTGCTCCAGCTCCGCTCAAGACGCTATCGCAATAGGGTATTTCCTTTGTCTCGGATGTTGCCTCATCCCAGCCATATGGCACTGCGAGGGTAGTGTCATTGCCCTCAGTAGCAGCGTGCTTTCGGGCATCATCAATGGAGAAGAATGTTGATTTCATGTCTAAGGGCCCCCAGATATGTTTTTGAAGAAAGTCCCCCAGCCACTCTCCGGTGATGACCTCAATCATATGCGAGACGGCAATATATAACACGTTGCAGTACTGCCAGCTGGTTCTGATTTCTTTACTCATTTGAAAATGGCGGATGCTTCGGACCACATCTCGTACATTGCCACGACGACCCAATGTCATTTCATGGCCTGCCAATCCGGATCGATGTGAAAGTGCATCCTCCAACGTGACGCGTGAGGTGGCATATTCGTCTGGCATCACGAAGTCTTCACGAATGACTGTGCTAAGAGGGGTAGTCCATTTGATCTCAGGGTACTTTTCGTCATCGTCTACCAGCAAAGATGCCGCCGCTGCAGTGAAGGATTTGCTCGTACTGCCAGTGTAGAATAAGGTCGTTGGCCGAACTGGAACATCTGGCAGTGCTGCTAGTCCATATCCCTACTCATTATGTATTTAGTCAATATTACAGAAGGGCGTGCAAACCGCGTATATTACCTCGGCCCAGGTCTCATCCCCATCGACAACCGCAACGGAAACACCTTGTATATGCCATCTGTCCAATGTTTCATACACGAGTTTTTTAAATTTCTCGTTCAAAGGGGAAGATTTGGCCGAACTCGTGATGCCATCGTCGGTAGGAGGGGCGGGCATGGCTTCGTCTGATGGCGGCATTATTGCAGAGGTTTCATTTTCCGTAGTTGCCATATTGGATAGGGATATGGCAGGAATGAACGTGGAATACAGAGCCTAATCACTGTCTTGTTTGTTGATATGTCCGTCAAATACTTACTGATGAGCCTGAAACTGCTCTTATTCAGAACGAAAACATGGTTCGCCCCTCTGGACAGACGCCTACGACACAAAGCATTTGTGCTACCTATGCATGTATTACATCTCAGACGCTTCCAGAAAGCCGACTTCCCAGCAGGGTCTCAAAAGGGTCAATCTTGCCGAGAGCAAGCGAGGTTTGGTGCTAAGCCGAGTTTGGAGCAAAAGAGCGATCAAAGTTTCCTATTTAGGCAGGCTGTGCGGCCCCACTCGTTGGTGTTCAATCGTTTCATCTTAAAAGACTTAAAGTCAAACCTGTCAAGCATAAGCCACCGCACAAGCTTGAAACAAAACTCCAGGACTCGAAACAATCTGATAAGTTATGTTATAACAGCCAGGCAATGGTACTACTAGTACGTAGTTTGTATGCCATCGTGAGTTATCGCCGTCTCTCTGGCAGATGACACAGTGCACTCCCCAGAGTCTCCACGACTAGTTAATCTAATACAGGCACGTATTTGCTGCTGTATAAAACTACGTATTGTCTATGTCTTCGTGGTATCTATATGTATTCACACGCCTCCAATATGCGGCATGTAACAACCCCTATGAGCATACGATCTTTTCAGCATATGCCCACAGGTACATGATGTGTGTGTGTGTGTGTGTGTGTGTGTGTGTCATTATTTTACGGCCGTAGGCTGTGATGAATCACTGCCTACCCATTCCCTNCCTACCCATTCCCTAGTGGGACAAAGGCCGCCAGGGGGTAAGCCCTGGGTGTCAAGAATTATATACAAGATGTGTCTCTTTGGCGCACTTACATGGCTGCCATGGTCAGATAGATAACCTCTGCATGTAGAGGGTGAATGTTGCTGCCAGCTGCAGTGGTCCGCCTACTCCCCGTGACCGAATCTAACCTGTTCCGCGATACAACTTAAAAGAGAAAAAGGAAAAGACAATGAAAGACAAAAGAAATAAGTAGCTATGAGTCTCTTAGCTTATATGCTAAGAGGGGGGCGTCGAGGGCAGATATCCTCGAAGAATCGGGTCTCTGTAAGCCAATTGGCTAGTCTGATGGCTCCCTTTGGGGTGCCTAGGAGGAAAGGAATGACTTCCGAAGGATGGCCAGCGAACCTGGGAGATTTTCTTTTTGCGATCTGGCAGAAGATAAAGTGGATTGGGGACTTTCTTGCGCCGCATCGGCATAGGAGGTGGGCGTCCGTGTGGTTGAACCGTTCGTGGTAGTCTGCGAAGTCACCATGCTTGGAGCGTGCAGCTAGGATTCTCCCTAATACAGGGCGCGGAAGTTTGAGCTCTTCCGGGTGGGTTGGGGACGTGGTGATCTCGAGATCTTGATAGGCCTGCGGTGCGACATTCTTCCAGTGAGTCTGGGCTTGGGCAGTTGCTGATGATTTGGTGTGCCGCTTGAGAGCTGCATATGACCAGAGGTAAGGAGAGAGCAGGGTTTGGTTTGCTCCCTCTTTGGCGGCCTGGTCTGCTGCTTCATTGCCGGGGATATTTGCATGCCCGGGGACCCAGCAGATGCGGATTGGGCCATGCTCGGTAAATGGGCGGATTTGACGGGAAGTCCAGGTGGCCGCGAGTGTGCGGAAGTCTTCAAAGACCTCCTGTGATGAGCCAGTCGTTGAGGATAGGAGCTGGATTGTTACTTCCAGGTTGTCTAAGCATATCCATATGTTGGATCCTGAGTAGGATCCTATGTGTTTTATGGCAGCTTTTAGTCCTAGGAGAGCTGCTATCGCTTCTGCGTCAAAGACCTCTTTGTTGGGTCCCAGGGGGAATGAGCCTCGCAAGACCTGATCGCTGCTTATAAATCCGACAAACCCTCCGCCTGCTTGCCCATTTTCTTGTTTGGATCCGTCCGTATAGACCACGATGTCTTTTTCTGGAATTGATTGTAGTAGTGTTCGGAAGTTTTCTGCCGATTGCTCTTTTGTGAGGCCTGCTCGTGCTCCAACCCTCGCTAAAGCCGTTTCCCTGGGTTCCTGCACAAGCCAGGGTGGGTGAGATAGTGGGTTGACCTGTTCCGATTGGGGTAGTTTTAATACCCGGCGCGCGAATCGGCTGGTTGGATGACCTTTCTGTCTGATAACTTTGACCCGTTTCTGAAGAGGGTGATGCGGGTCTAGCCGGGAGAGACGTGTAGATGCTGCAAGGGCGATCTTATCTAGCTCGATCTCAGGGGGATAGAAGCCTGATTCTCGGTATAGAACGCGAATAGGGGTGGTGCAGAAGACTGGGAGAACTGCTCTCGCTCCTGTTAGGACAGCGGTAGAGAGGTCTTTGAGGTGTTTATTCACTCGATTCGAGATTGCGGAAGAGCCCGGTCGGGGCCCGGGTCGGGTACATCCAGGCCACCAAGTTTCTGCGCCAAAATACGCTTTGCGGAGGACACAGGCCGTTACAGCCTGTTGTAGTAGGTGAGGTTTCATCCCATGGACTGTGTTTCCAAGAGAGCGCAGTGCGCTCGCTGTCGTGACTGCTCTAGACGTCATTTCTTGGACGTGCCAATTGAACCTAAGCTTCTTGTCAAAGAGGATCCCTAGCCAGCGGAGATATGGGCGGTCAGTTCCTTCGGAGACTGTGATTGAGCCAGCTGTAACCGAGGGTGTTTTAGTTGGGTCTTGTTCTTCTCGATTTCGGGAGAAGTGGATGAGTTCGTATTTANCTGGTGCAAACGTGATTCCTTCCGCGTTCCCCCAAGATATTGCTTCTTGTAGGGATATACTCAGTATCTTGCTATTAGTTGTGAGGGACGGGGAGATTGCAAGGATAGCGCCGTCGTCCGCGTATCCAAATCTCTTTCTCGTGTTTCCCATATGGAATAACGGGGCGATATATAGCATGAATAGAATGCCGTAGATCGGGGATCCTTGTGGAAGCCCGCATGATATCTCTGTGTTTGGGCCTAGTTCGTTGTCGAAGCGGATTTGTACCGTTCTTCCTGTGACAAAAGAGACTATCCAGAGTACCAGATTGTTTGGCCATCCTTGTGCTCGGAGCCGGTGGATCAATCTTCCTGGAAGTACGTTGTCAAACGCACCTTTGACATCTAGAGTGAGTAGAGAGGCGGTTTGCCGTTGATTGAGTGCTTGTTCGACGTCGTGGGTCAGGCATGTGGCCAGGTCGATTGCCGATCTTAGAGGGAGTGCTCCAAATTGTTGGCTTGCTAACACCTTATGCTGGATCGATATCCAGGCCATGTTTCGTGCGACTAGGCGTTCGAGGCCTTTCCCTAACACTGAGAGGAGAGCGATAGGCCTGTAAGACCTAGGACTTGTCCGGTCTGTCTTGTTTGGCTTCTGTATAATGGCAAGAATTGCGTGCCGGAAACACTTTGGGTGGTATCCTAGCCGCAGACAACCTTGGAATAGAGCTAGGATCTTGTCCTTGATCAGTGGCCACGCTTCCTTGAGGATATTGGTTTGGAGTTCGTCTTCGCCTGGAGCGGTGTTTCCAGCGTTTAGAACAGCCTTTTCCACTTGTGCCATGGTGATCTCAGGAAACGGGAGAGCAGCGCTAGGGACGGCTGGGCAGTCTAATGGAACATCGCCCGCCTCGGCTGTGTTCTGAAGAAGGTTGCGAACCAGCAGATCTCGCTTCTCTTGAGTAGAGACTGCAGGGGGTTCGTTCGGTCGTAGAGGGTCTTTGAGTGGGGGGCTACGGTATGTTCCTACCGATTTATGCCATTTGCTAATGTCGAAGATCTCTTTCGTTTGTGCGGCAGTTGTTAGCTTGTCACGCCAGTATTGTCTTTATGCTTTTTTGGTCGTCCTGCGGAACTCGTCTTTGGAGAGTGTGCCGGACCGGTAGTTCTGTAGTGCCTCCTTGCATTCTAGGTTCCACCATGGTTGTCCTCGTCCGTGGGGAAGGGACCTCTTGGCGGAGCCTTCGTACGCGCTGTGTATTGCCGAGACTAGTCCGTGGGCCAGTTTCTCTAGATCGTCTTTGGAGGAGTCCAGTGATTTAACCTGTGTGAGGTTAGTAGCGAGAAGAGATAGAAAGAGAGATTGATCG
Organism: Trichocomaceae sp. PYS4502; assembly: GCA_023625875.1. Classification (NCBI taxonomy): domain Eukaryota; kingdom Fungi; phylum Ascomycota; class Eurotiomycetes; order Eurotiales; family Trichocomaceae; species Trichocomaceae sp. PYS4502. The sequence goes on from JAMAFX010000068.1 coordinate 8,548, forward strand.
AGTGTGTCGAATCTTATTTTTTGGGCGGGTGGTGGGGGTCTTTGGTCCCATGAGATAATAGTGAGTAGTGGCATGTGGTCTGAGGTTGAATCTAAATGAGGGGCGGTATTAGTGTGCAGTCCGCTCTGCGTTAGAGAGCCGGTAGCAAAGGTAAGATCTAGAACGTTGCCTCTCGTATGAGTTGGGCAGTCTATTTCTGAGGTGAGTATAAGGCCTTGATAGTCTAGCCATTCGACGAAGGGTTCTGCCGATGTAGGAGGTGTGTATGTTAATGAAGGCTGCCGCCTGGTGTGTAGGAGATTGAAGTCACCAGCGAGGAGGGTGGGCAGGGAGAATATGGTTTCTGGTAAGGTCGTCAGGGCCTTCGTGGCTTCTGCAGCTCTAATGGAGCCTGTAGGGGCGTTGTACGTGTTGATGGTGAGGATGGATTGGCCAGTTGAGGAGGAGACTTGGAGTAATAGTAGATCTGAGAGGGCTGTGGGGTCCTCAATGTTAGGGCGGAGCTGCGAGGCTTGAATACCAGCATTTTTCCGGACATAGGTGAGGACTCGTGGCCGCCCATTGTCTGTCCAACTGTCTGTGGGGGAGAAGCATTCGTACGATGGATGTCTCTTTGTGATTTGCCGGGATAGATTGGAGAAAATGTATGGTTCTTGTATAAGTAAGAGGTCAATCTTATTAGTGTGTGCTAGTGAGAGAGCTATTGCGTGCGAGTCAGGACCTCGTCCAACGTTTAGTTGGAGTACTGTGAGGGGTTCTTTCCGGGTGGTCCGCCAATAGATCATAGATGTTCTTCGAGAAGTGAGTTGAACCGGTTTTGTGGTTTAGGGGTTGCAAAGCGTACTGCGTTGGCTGTGACTGGGGGTTCCTGAGAAGGCGCTGGAGGTGGAGGAGTGGTTGGTCGGAAAGGAGAGACGACCTGGGTTTGTGTGGATGGTGCGTCTATAATCATAGATTGCTCTGGCGTGTCTGTGAGAGGCTCTGAGGAGCAGCCTTGTTCTGTACGGGCCTTTGCTAGGTTGATGGCGCACGATTTGCGGATTTCTGCTCGTTGGGCTTTGGTGCGGGTGGTGCCAGCTTTAGGGCGGAGCGGGCAGTCGGGGAAGTCCGCTGGATGGGGTCCATGGCAATGGAAGCATCTTGGAGGACAGTGGTGGGGATTTGGGGTGGAACAGCTGTTGGTATGTTCTTCTTCTGTGTGTTCGGATGCGCCGCAGAGGCGGCATCTTACAGGTCGTGCACAGGACCGTGAGTTGTGCCATTTCCAGCAGCGGTTGCATTGGCTGATTGTCAACTTCCTGGTGAGGAAGCGAGCATTGGTGATAGTGCCAAACAGATGTAGCCGAATTGGAAGGGAGATCTTTGAGTCTTCAGAGAAGTTGACGAACCAACTTGAAGACAGTGNGCCAAAAAGATGTAGCCGAATTGGAAGGGAGATCTTTGAGTCTTCAGAGAAGTTGACGAACCAACTTGAAGACAGTGAGTTGGTATTAGCAGCACTGGCGGCCGTCTCACTGACAGATATGGGTCTATGGCCGGTTTTCTCGGTGATTTCAGCGGACAGTATGGTGGGATCAACTGGGATCATAGAGTATTGGCCATTGATGATTTGGCCAATTTTTCTTGGTAGGTTTGTAACTCTATACGAGGTCCATCGTGAGCTGCGTTCAACTTGGCAGTTGCCGAAGTACGTAGATATGACTTCCTTTTGAGCCTCAAGGGTTGAAAGGGCTTCCATGGATGCAGGGCAGAGAGCGAAACCGGTCTTTATAGTTTGTACTTCTTTCAAGGCATTGCTGTTAGTACCTAGTTGGGCCCGGAGGCTAGAGTAGATAGCGTAAGAGTCCATCCTTTTTGCGGCATGGTCTGCTGGGAGACGTACGAAGAGGCGATAGTCAGGGGGGGATTGTTTAGCATCAGATGTAGGCTTTTTATTTGGCGTTTTAGTTTGGTGTGTCGCTGCAGCTGGTTTGGCTGGGTTAGACTTGGTGATTATTGCGTATGAGGACTGAGCGAGACCGGAGTCGGTTCTGTTTGGATGGCTGCATCGACCACCTTGTTCTGTGCTAGGGGAGTCTCTAACTGGGAGATGCAGTCATCCCAGTAGTCTTTTACGGCCTTCCATTGGTGATTTCCTCGGAGCTGGTATGCTTGGGAAAGAAGGGAGGCTGCGTGCCAAGCGAGTGCCTGCCACCCAGGGGTGTCAGGTGTTGATTCTGTCGCGAGTTCGCTGCCGGAGGCTAAGCGAGTCGTGATTGTGGCTTTCTCGGGGGCGATGCTGATCAATGCCGTGCTCCTGTCAGGAGCGACTGGTTTTTTCTTTGGTGAAGACTGGGCGCTTCCATTCTTGCGTTTTGGCGCCATCCTTCCCCACACAGGTACATGATGTATAGCTATGCATCTATATCTAACTATTATCTACCCACGTGCAGAGTGAACAGTGAATGGACATATCATAAGAAGCCGCAGTAGGCCCAGTTATATCTGGATTTAGTGCTATTGCTCCAAAAACTTATTTTCATTCCTCCCAGCCCAAAATTTTGAGCCTAGATGAGAAACCTAGATAGGCTCATTCACGTTCATTCGGCGCACAAATCTAACCATATACTGGCTATATGCTGGCCACCTTCCATATCTATAAGCCCACGAGCCTATCTATGAACCTCTCAGTCTCGAGTCTCTATAGTCTATACCCAGTACACTACACTAAGAGATTGCTTATTCTAAATATAGTACGTATAGTCTAAAAAGTCAAAAACAACTGAATGCTAGTACTAAATTAGTTAGACTACCCGTTCATATAGGCTCAAAAAATTCTCTTTGGGCCGCTATGACAATCTTTGAGCTTATTTGAACTTATTTGAACTAATTTGGGCCCGCCACGATCTGACGGCTCTACGTAGTAGATGCGGTTAGAATGAGCTAGAGCGGGCGCGATCAGCACTTGCGATTGGCCAGTGCCGACCTGCAATCCGAGTTTTCATTCTGGCCGAATTTTCGACTCCTTGTTCTAGGCGGCATGCATGTGTACCAGTACCACCAAATGTTCATGAATATCCCTGATCAGTAACGCAAATTACGCCAATTCTCGACTCGGTGTTGCTGGCTCGGTGCATAGATCAGTTACTCGTCTCGGGCAACAGTCCAGCCCAGATCCAAGATAGAAGATAATGATGTATCTGCCCGAGACTACAGTCGGAACAACACGTCGGAATGGCAAACCACAGTCTTGCGAACCTTGCAGAAAATCAAAGCTCAGATGTGACCATTCTCGGCCCGTGTGTGGCCGGTGCACAACTAGGAACATGAGCCAACATTGCTTCTATCACCCATCCCCCATGACAAAGAAGCCGGGCAGTGACACAGCCCGTGGAAACCCGATGTATAAGTATAGAGTCGAGCGGCTAGCCAGTCCAAGGTATTATTTGTGCTCGTCGCATTTTCTATTTATTTCCGTATGACCATGCTTACCAAGTTATTCTAGACTACCATCTGTTAATAGAAGCTCAGCTGTTTCGAGCCCAGGGTTGGACGTGCCGTCGGTGCCTACGCCGACAGAATCTCCGGGTCTGGAGGTTTCGGCATCACCGGGCTACCTTGGCTCTACAAGTTTCTCAGCGGTGCTTGCAGAACATCAGAAGGAGATTCCCGGTGATACTGACGTGCCACCTGGAACAACGATCCTCATGCCCGCGTTCAATCCTGACCCTGATCGTATACAAATGGCCTCTCGAGTGTTAGGCATACTGTACAATCTGAAATTTTTTGACTCTATCATTAGCCAGTTTTATGCGGGAAAGTGGTATAAGGTCCTGCCACAGTACATCATCGACAAAACGCTGTATGCAACTCGACAAATATATGATAGCTTTGAAGCCCCAGAGATTGAGAGTCGACTTCGAGAGTTTGCTCTACGAATATTCCGCAATTCATCTCGCCCTATTTCGCGATCAAAGGCCATGACTGTTGATGAATACATGGAAACTTTTACAGGACTTAACACTCGATGGGAAACGATTGCGCTCATTTTAGCCACTGCTGGCGTCGGGCTACTTTCATGTCCTGAGCAAGATCCACTAATCAGTGAACTGAGAGGATTTGATGATACGAAAGGCAGTTCCGAACTGAAAGATAGGCTAGTTTTACAGCTTTCAGATGCAACGAGCAATTGCCTAATGCTTTGTGATCAAGCTTCATCTTCAAATGAGATCCTTGCATATGCTCAATTCACGGATGTGGTCATGAAAAGTCAACAATATGGCGACTCAAGTAAGTTTTTGATCTTTATTTCTTTCGTTTCTTTTTCAGCACCTAGAAATAGTGGCAAGGTGGGGATGATATAATGAATAGAACTGATAAAAGCAGGTTATCAGGCCTGGCGCCGGCTAAGTGAGCTTGCTGCCACAGTGTATGCATCTGGTTTGCACCAAGTGGATGGTCCGGCGGACGAAAATTGTCCATTCTTTTTGAGACAAGTGAGACGAGGTTGCTTTGCTGCTGCCTTCTTCACCGACAAGTCAGTGGCAACGTTCGTGGGTCGTCCGCCACTTATCAACTATCGATACTGCTCTCTTGCTCTACCTTATGATATCGATGATGATATTCTCTTTTCGAATAACGAGCAAGACGTTCTGTCGCACGTCGATGTAAATGGGTGGGACAAAGATGGCATAAAACGCCGTACAAGTGTTAACCGTCTCAGGTTGCAGCTTTCTTTTTTCCGCGAAGAGATTCTAGAGCTTGCGCTAGGAGATGGATACCAGCGTGACATGCCTCGTAAAGCCGAGTAAGTTCCCACTTAACTCGCCATTTCCTCTTTAATTTTCCGGGCTAATATCGAGTTTTCCAAGACAAATTCTGGAACGGGCCCAGAAGGCATGGGGTCAGTGTCCTGCACATTTGCGATACGACTGTCTTTCTCCGGATGAGCTCGTGCATCCTTTACATGAGACTTATCGGATGTTGTTTTTGTTGTACATTGACTATTTGCATAGCCACTTCCTACTGCACAGGGCCGTAGTTAAGCACACAGACGTTGGCCACAAGCCACTATTCGACACGGCGAGATTGCTTCTGTCGACAGTCATACGAATCTGCAACGACCGCGAGACCACAACAGACAGAAGCAAGCAGGTTTCCTGGGTTATGCTTTACTATGGTCTTCCAAGTGCATGCGTGCTCGCCTTCGAAGTCCTACGGCAGGGCCAAAAGCCAGGACCTCATCTCGTTGTTCTTCCCCGGTCTGAAATTATTCGCAACTTGAGTGTTTTTGTTTCGTGCCTTGCTTGGATTGCAAGTCCAAGCCCCAGTCACGGGAATTATACCGCTTGTAAGGAAGTCGAGAAGAAGCTGTCGCGCATTCTCGATCAGATTCTGGATCCAGTTCCACTCGTTGCGCCTCATGAAGATTCAAACTTTGTTGAAGATGTAGCCTCCGGGTTAGAACCGTACTTGGACTGGAGTCAGTTCAATACACTCGATTTCAACTCCGAGTATTTTTCGCTTTAGAGTCGGGCTCTATCGTGATGAATAGATAATAAGCAAGCAAGCAAGCAAGCAAAGCATGGTGCTTTACTTCAAGTCCGAATATGCCATAACTGAAACAGATGGAAATATCGCGAGTGGCCAGAATTGCAGGCAATCTAAGCCACCATAATAAAGTCTGGAGCCGAGCGATGCCTTTCGCGTTCTTGGAAAAAGACGCACTGACACATGGGGCATGTGTAATGACTTCGGAGATACCACTTCTCGAGGCATTCTTTATGGAAAACATGCAGACATTTTAGCTCGTGAATCTCTTGCTTGCGCTCAACTTGCTCAAAACAGACGACACTTCCCAAATTCGTTAGTCGCCGTAAATTGGTTTGCTTTCATTATTGAAAGGGTTTCCGGGACAAGAGTAACTGTACCAAACAAAATGGTTCTCCACAGCCTCTGATAGACGCAGGGAGTGCTTCACTGTGGGCCACCATTCATCCAAATTGCGCGTTGGTGCCACTGCTTCCAATTTTCGCAACCGATTCAATGAGACTTGACATAGAGGATCTTCGGCTCTTTTGCGACTGCGGCGGCTGCAGTAAATGGAGATTCTTTTTGCAAGGCAATCGAATCAAACAGGCGTTAGCGAGATCACATTCGCTTCTCTCGAGATAAAGAAACGGCCTACATCATGCTGGAGATAAAGAGAACTCCGACGCCGAGGATGACCGCCAGAAGAATATCAATCGATTGTCGATCATTCTTATTATTGCCGGTTTCATTCTGACGCTTGCTGAGTGGCGACTCGACAAGCAGTGGATAATTGTGGTGATCCATGATTGCTCTTATCTTAACTCTCTAGTTAATATGACAGAAATGGACATAGAATATGATTTTGTAGTTTTGTCACTCGCATGACTTCTCAAGGGCTACCTAAATTAAGCCCCGAGAGCGAAACAACAGACAGAAGAGCACACAGAGAGAGACGAAGAGATGGTCAAATAGAATAAAGATGAACAGTAAAAGCAACGTACCGATCCAGGCTAGCTTATGAAACTTCTTGTCTTTCCAGAGTCCAGACTGAAGATTGGAGTTCATAACATTGTACACGTACTAGGCAAGAGTCTGTTGTGCAACGAACATATCGCTTCTTCGCCAATAGCATGGAGTAATGCATGGGGAAGTCGCATGACTCTTTTGACCCGATTATTTCAATGCTTTTTGTTCGTGTTACTGAAATGGAGCATTGCCTATTAGCCATCAGGAAACAGCGAACACTTGGATATGGTTGGTTTTATCTATTTTCTTAGCAGAGGAGTCTGGCACCTAAATTTTGCTTGTCATAGCAGTTAGTATTAATTAAATACTTATTATTCGCTATTACTGAGATCAACTCTGGTGAAAAGTGTAACGTTCGACCTAAAGATCTTTCTAGACATCATTGATGCACGGAGTAATTTTCCCATAAAATGCGATGTCCAGCAGGACAAGCCAAGGCCATGAACTTGGAATATAGTTATCTGTGGGACTTAACAAGTAATAGAGAATTACGCAGTAATTCTCAAAATGTTGTAGTGTATGCGTCTGTGTCTTTTGCGGGGTTTTTGGTGTTACAATCAATTCTACGTATTATCAGGAGGAATGACAGTATACTAATTATGGCTGATGATGGATTACGATGCACAGATTACAGCTCCAGTCACTCTGTTACATAAAAATCGACACCCTGATCAACCCAGTGGCAGGCAAGGTGCAATTCATAATCATGCCATAAGGCAGGTTCGATGCCACGCACGGCTCACTTTTCACGTTCATGGAGGCAAGGGAGGCTGGCACATATGTATGTACATAAGGGCCCTACGCGCGAAGACTGACACGTCTCCGTCGGCATCAGGTTTCGTTTCGAGCAATCGCCCCTTATCCAACTGGTTGCGTTTAGAGTTGGCTGCTCTTTAGCCTACAAGGCTATCACCAAACATGGCAACGGATCGGAGGCGTCGTAGAGAGGCTGGGCACGACGGGAAACAGCTGTTCTACCTGTCAGTCACCTGAGCAGCAGAGCCCAAATCTTGCTAAGTACGTATTGATGCACCACATGTATAGACGGTGATTTGTCAAGCTCGGCATTGCATTTGTACGCCCTATTCTCATACATTAGTTGGTAAATACATAGATAGTATGTATCGTATTTTTCTTGGGTGAGTTGCACTGCAATGTACCTAGGTAACCTTGGAAGTTTAGGTACATTCATGCTGACAGAGATGTCCAGTTTTTAGCGTATATACCGCGCTACAATGTCCAGTTCAAAAGCGGCGTTCCTCCTTATGTCCGATACTTCGAAATCAGGATATATCGTTAGGAAGTAGGGAATAGTATAAACTAGCCCACCATTGTTTTAAGTCTTCGTGGCCGCATTCATTGTCTATGCGACAGTAAAGCATCGAAATATTTCATTAGCGTAAATGTCTAAATTCCACCATAAAAAGGACCCTCCAATCTATTTTCACCAGGATTTGTCCTTCGGGGCATTAAACTTCGTCGGCATCTCGTGAATGTAAACATCGTCTGCGACCGGCGTCGAAAATGCAATTTCATGTGTCAATATAGAAGAGAAGAAAATGAAAATAATTTCAACCATAAAAGAGAGAAAGAAAAGAAAACTATAGACCCGTGGCATAGTTGAGCAAAGCAACATCTACTCAATACCCATAATGTTCTCGTAGCTTAGTTCCATTTCTCTCAACATATGATATTGGACCACGCATTGAGCAACCACGGCAAAAAAGCCTTTGGTTGAATATGTACGAGCTGGTTCAAATTTGTCTCCTGAAAGTCGTACCGATTTTGTAAGGTAGCCATCATATGTTGAAGACGCCAGTACTCGGCATCATGGTGCGTTTCGACGGCATGGTAGATGCTACTTAGTAGTGCCGCCTTGTCATAATATCGACGTGGTAACGGTGCACCTAATGATTGAATAAGCTATATGAATAAACGTTTATCAAGTTAACGGTAGCCCAATAGACTAAATGGAGGCCAGGGCATACCGCACATGACATCTGCTATAGCGACGATGTCTTCGACTTTTATTCTTTCTGCTGCCATGAAAAACTCATTCGGCCAGAAAGGAAGATCAAGCGCAGCCACCACATATCGAGCAACATCTTCAGCAGAAGTCATACATATATACACTTCATCACCCGATGGATGAAATGGTATACTGGCTGCTCGTCGGCGTATATCTAAGATATAGTTTCCTTCTCCGGAAACATGTGTACCGGCACCAAGTTGAAGCGCAGCCATGCCACCAGGATAAAATCTTTCATAGAATATGCCGCAAGTAAATACCGTGTAATCCATTCCGCATTGCTGCTTTTCACGAAGTCGGGTCAATGCAAGCTTTTGTCCATGGTCAAGGGCGTCGTCAGCTGGCCGTTGCTGCGGGGAGCCCTCAAACTCCGATGGAACAAATCGACGGACATGGACTTCAGCAGCAGCGTCAATGAGCGAGAGTTGGGCCTGGCCTGAAATTGTTGAAATGACGGTGTCCACGCCGATGAGTTTGTAGCGCACATCGTCGGGGTCATTGTAATCTATAGGTAACACCTGCCATCCTCGAGCTCTAAGAGCGGAACTGGGCTGTGGATTTGTCAGTGTCCATAAAAGAACCGGCATGTGCATGGAGCCACTGACATTCCTAGAAAGAAAGAAGAACTGGTGGTATGTCTGAGTGGAGATGTAATAAGCAATGTACTGTGCGAGACCACTGGTCCCTGCCAAAGCAATCTTTATCATGGGATCGGCAAGAGAAACGGGGCAATGAACGGCTTTGAGGATTCCTCAATGATGCCCTTGTAATCTATATCAAGGAGTGTGTGGTACCAAACGAGGGACAAAAGGGATTACAACAACATTGAGAGAAAGATTCCAACATAAAAGAAAAAGGGTACGCGAAAAGCCAACGAGAAAGAAAGGCGGAGAGAAGCAGCGTAGAAGATATAAGGCTACCATAAAAGTATTTCCCCCTGAATACTTGCAGGAATAATAACAGCATTGTAATGAAAAATTTCTACCTAGGTATCCGGGATCCATCCAAGACCACAAAATGGGGAAAACTTCAGCCATGCATGCAGAGTAAAAGAAAGAGAATTCAGATCTGGTCTACCTTTTATTTTCATAGGGGAAACTAACAAAGGTCAAAATCCCTCAGGTTTGAGCCTATACAAGAGCCCGGTCAAATCCTAACGTCAGCCAGAAATCTATATACCACGCCAGTGGGCCGAGAACAAATAGCTGGGCTGTTCTGCCAGGTGAAGGACATCAAAATGGAGATATCCGGTAATTGGCGTCTCCATGTCTTTGGGCAACTCCGGGCCATTTTCAATGGTTATCACCTCGATTGAGGACTACCATTGGCCGAGCAGCATTTTCTAGAAATTCAACGGTCGAAAAGGGCTTGTAGTAGCCTGTCGAATCAGCATGTAGAAACAGCTTCTGGGAAACCGCCCATGAGCAGGGGGCCCTGGGGGTGAAGGAAGACTGGGGCGGACTTCTGTGGCTGATGTATTATCAAATCAGCCCTGATCAGTGTTCGGGCAAGCCGGATACTTCAGTTTCGTCCCAGGCAGCACAGGAAGCCATTGTACATGATACTACATAGAATGCATAGAATGCATATGTCAGCCTTGTAAGGCATAATCATAGATCTGACCGCCTAGCGAGAGCAACGCAGCGATGCTACGGCCAATGCGACTTGAGCACAAGCCTGGATGTGGAGCAGTCTGACGGGTTGAGCATTCCGCCTGGCAGCAAACTGGCGGTCTGGAGACTGGCGGTGGGGCGGATATCAGCCGCATATTCCTGTTGCGCAAAGACAACAGGGTGTACACTGTGCATTGTTGTCGGAGTATGGAAAAGAAAAAGAGAGGAGGAACAGCCACAGAGGAACGTTGATCTGCGCCTGAGGCACCAACTCGCCAAGGCCGGCGTGGAGTCACGGGACCTCGCGTCAGGCACGTGGCCACGCGGCGGATTTGTTTGTCTCCGCGCTTTGATTTCGTATCTTGCTGTAGTTAAACGAAGATCACTACTCCGTACTACGTATTGTGGAATATATACATATGCCGAGTTTTTCTTTTTCTTTTCCAAATAATATTCCAGGAGATCCTTCTTTTGTGCTAGTTGTAGTAGAGACTTATGCAGAAAGCAAGTACTAAGGATGAGCCAAATGAATGGCAAATAGGCACATGCATCTTTCACACTTGCAATAGTTTCTTGTGCTTGAAAATTAATGGTGTTAATTAACAAATTCATAAATTCACATACAGAGTAGTAAACTATATACGTACTAAATCACTCCAAGCTATCACGCGTCCATAGACGCGAGGGCAACAGTGAACTAACCAGAAAAAAGGCGTTTCACTGGTTAGTTGTACAACCGCGCGTCCTGGCAGCGCGCCCGCGCCTGTACAACAACTAGTACATAGTACTGCTTACTACTACACTACCACCACCATCACTACTTACTTACATACAACCTCCTATCTCCTGGTGATTATTGAATATCATCTATATTACAGATATTATCTCACCTTGTGACTCCTCTTTCTGTTCTTTTTTCCATGCATTGATTGGGTAGGATATTCCCTCGTGGGATTTTGTGCCACCCACCTAACAAGTCCCGCATCTAGATGATTGTGTTTGGCCAACCAACTGGACCATGATTTCAGTCGATTCATCATCTACGACTGCAGCGTCGTCTTCACCAGCTGAGACCAGTAGCTCCTCACCAGCCAATCTCCACTATGCATTCCTGGTCCATTCGCAGAAAACATTGACCCAGAACCTCCCGCCTCGTGTTGACAACAAATTGCTAGCACGTCAGAAAAGACGGCGTACCAGGTGAGCCTTTCATTGATCACACGCGTTGTCATAATTATTGTCGTCGACTGGTAGCTGACTTTGCCTTCTCGAACCATAGCCCCGAGGACCACGCTGTACTGGAGGCCGAATATAAGAAGAACCCAAAGCCCGACAAGGTCGCTCGCGTGAGCATAGTCAACAAGGTCTCTTTGGGTGAAAAAGAAGTCCAGGTAAGCGTCGGCGACGCGTTTGATTACAAGACCGGGCACCGCTAACCCACTCCTAGATATGGTTTCAGAACAGGCGCCAGAACGACCGTCGAAAATCAAAACCGCTCCAGCCGCATGAACTTCTCGGTCCGCAAGCTCATAATGGATCACTGCAGGACTTCTCAAACAGTCATGAGACACACTCAAGTCCCCAGAAAAGCCTGGAACAGGAGACCCCTGAAATACTTGAAAGAGTCTCGCCTGCTGGTGGAAACGTGTCTGTCAAACACCCAGCTAATAGCGATAACAGCACAAATGTCGACAGTCCGGATACTTCCGTGGCGTTTGAAACATCGTCCGGTACAACTGGGTTGGGAAGCCACATTGGAAACTCCGGGGATCTGGCTGGCCTGGGTATACACGTGACCGGAAAGAAGCGACGGTTTTCAAACTTGGAAACTCGGTCACGCGCAGCTGGTGGTCAAATCTTACCGAATAAAATCAAGTCGCCTCCGTCGCTCCGGATATCCTTATCAGGGAATGGAGAAGCCCTTCTCAGACAAAAAGGCGAGCTCACTCCGTCGCCTCCCAAAGCTCGAACTGCTGTGAGGATTTCTATGTCTTCGGACGGCGAGGCTCTTATCCGCACAGAAGACGAACCGTCCCCCTCAAAAAACCGACTACGCATTCTCGGCCGCGTGCCGCGAAAAAGTGGCCTGCAGAGAAGTGTGAGTGCACTTGACTTTGGGACACCTGGAGCTACGTCAATAAGCCGTGGAGGAGGCGGTATCAAACCATTCGGACGGTCTCGTGATGCACGTACGTGGAAAACTTACTGCGATAACGATGCACGGAGCGCACTTTCAACCCCAGCGAACTCCAATGTTGCCGGCAGTGTTCGCACGCCAGGCCTGTATCGGTCGATGAGCCAGCGCTCGCTCGCTCGCGGCTCCTTTTCAAAATCGTCCGCATCCCCTCAATCCGGCATTTTTGACCATCATGATGCAGTGGAGACCTCCGGTGAAAAAAGAAGAAAGCTCTCTCGTACTGTGTCATCTCTGGGGCGACTTGAATCGGCGCAACAGGGGAGCAATTTGAAGAATGGGTTGACTGCTCCTTCTCAATCGACCAGTAAAGCCGCGAAGGACTCCTCTAAGGATGTGAGTTGTGATGTTGGGGACTCCGATAAGGAAAACTGGCTACCAGGCACACAACGCCGAGCAATTACACGCCGTCATGCGCGAGCCTTGTCTCACACGCAACGCCCTATACTCAAAGAAAATGGCATTCGCAGGAACACCATTGTGGACGACCTTGCCCTACCGAAGCACGGCCGATGGTACCATGGCCCGCGCGGCAATAAGGACGCAAAAGACTTGTTGCAGGCATCTGCGAAACTTGACGCGGAGGTCGCTGCGTTCATGTCCAAGAATGGATCCTCGAGCCGTGAGGAGGATTTGCACTGCATCCAGGGACTGCTCTCCTTGAGCCAGGGCGCTTGGCGATGACGACGATGAAAGACGAGACTTTCCTCTGACGAAGCAACGCTGCTTATTTTTCCTTTGTTTTTCCTTGTCTATTTTTTCCCTGTGTTTTGCTTCTCTTATGCTGTTAGTGTTCATTGCTGATAAGTTTTTGGTTGGTTCCCCGCATATCTGTTTATGCTTGCAGTCTTGGAGCGAGTAATTTTTGATCCATCTTGTACAGTATGAGCCTACTATGTATGAGGCGATCAGGTTTCCAATGTTGCAGTCTGTATAGTTCGCGGTGAGATGTCGATCAGCCAATACCATAGTGAAAAAAAAAAGAGATACGATGAATACAAGGTCCTTGGAGATGCTTAGTTAGTATTCGTAGAGTTGCCAGTAGAGTGTAGACACTGTAGAGTGCAGAGTTGCCCCTGTGCAGGGATGACGAGGATCTCGTGGCGGGCGCCTGCGCCAATGAGACGGAAGGAGCGTACCTAGGTAGTTCACAGCTGCAGCTGCATCGAACACCTCACTCACATGATCCTCCTTCGGCTACTCGAACTTTGAGAATTTAACCCTCACACTTGTTGGCTAATGCAAGTGGCGGCCTTAGCTGTACGGCTGGTCGAGATGCCTAGCTAAGCTAGGTAGATATTGGAATAGTTAGCACCTACTAGGCAGGTAGACTTCAATTGCTGATATCTAGGTAGCGTTTGGACTGAGCAATTTCTAGTTTACCTAGGTAAGAATGAACCTTGGAAGTTAGGGACGAAGACAACTGTAATGCTGATGGTGAACAATACCTAGGTAGGCTCGGATATAGTTATGTATATATTTACTGAGAGCTACCTGCTGCTATATAGTCATTACGTACCTAGTCACCGATAGTTTATACTGATAATGCCTCGACAATGCCGACACGTTGAATACCAATTGCAATGCATTTGCATAAAGGGAGAGACCGAAAACGACCGGATATACGTATATTTGTATATACGGACTTCAAAGTCCGATAAAAGCCACCGTTACTGGCCGTCCACCACAGTTGTCAAAACCGTCGACGTTCTGAGCGCCGTCGTGTTCCCCTTGTGGAACATAGTGTTGCCAGTGACAACTCCCGTACTACCAGTGGGCAATGAATCGTCCTTTCTTGTTCCCAATCCCAACTGGCCCAGATCGTACAGGTCACATATCTGGCCGGCAACGCGTTCGCCGCTCCAGTAGGCACCAGTCGTAGTACCCAACCCTACAAAAGGCGCAGTATGCTCGCCAGCAAACCACACTCCACGCTCGGGTCCCATTCCAATTCGCATCGTCTCAATGTCCTTATCTCCCGCTTCCAGTCCAACCTGGAAATTAGCATAGGAGCCATTTCCCGCATAATCATCGGCTATCCACTTAGAAGCTCTGAACGCGGCCGGTTTGCATGCGTCGGAAGAAGCATCGTATCCCGGGAGAAGAGAGTAAAAGGGTCGGACGAAATCATCCAGAAAATCATAGTATTCACGTGATGATTCATCCATGTCCTTGATGCCAGACACTACATGCGCGGAGCACGGACCATAAATATAAAATAGAAGCGTCGGGTGTGCGCAGTCCAGCGGAAGTGCTGCAAGGGAAACACATTGCATATTCCAACTGCCATCCTCTGAGGGATGTTCGACATAATTTGGTTCTAACCATTGCGTAAATGCCGGAGGATATTTGTCACCGTCGTTACCAAGCACAATATCAGGTCCATTAGCCACCATGATGCCAGTGCCACCTATAAACTTGTGTTTTGTAGGCCTGTGCCAGAAAGCGTGCGGAAATGTCACGTAGATCTTCTCAAGTCGGCCGTATGAGATGTTGTCTATTGCTGACGACAAGCGCGGGGATAGAGGCGGGCTGAAAATAGATTTATTCTTTTTCAGCCAACCAAGAGGACAAGTGACGATAACGTCGTCGAATTGGTATGTCTTCCCACCTTCAACTGTGACGGTAATCTGGCGAGTACTGCTATTGAGGTCTCTTTTGGTTGCTTGTATTTGAACAACTGGAGAATGTAATTGGAGATCCGCATGTTTCAGTGCGGACTTTGAGATGTAATTGAGGATATTCTTGTATGTGGAGCCCACAAATAGATTCGCTGCATAGTTCAGCCCCGATAACTTTCATATAAGATTGCAAGACAGACAACTTACTTCCTTCAATACATTCTTCCAAGCAGAAAAACTTCATACTCTGCCGTTCAACGGGTTCGCCAACATACGCACCCCAGAACTTGGCAAACTCTTTGCAAGCAGCTCTTTCTTCTACAGTGAAATCGGTCTTATCAAGCTGCTGGCAACAAAAGTCATACAAACTCATGCTAGAGGGAATATAGTCTTTGCTTTTGGTGCTGTATTCAAACCCTTCGTCAATGGTGGTCCACATCCATTCTGCCAGCTTCATGGTCATGGCCTCATCGAGAAGCTTGCCTGATGTATCGTAGATGGTTTCGCGGCCATCCCATTCACAAGTGGTCGTGTTTGACGCTTTGCTGATCTGGTCAATGGGGTTGCCTTTAGTTCCGTGAATCCAGTTAGCTCCTCTACGACACGGGGTCAGCATATTCCTTATTAAAAAGGAACTTGGTACGCGGCTAACATATCTACCAGATGCCCACCGACTTCGACCTGTGCTATCTGCGCGGTTGACCCGTCAGTCATTTGCTTATGCACTAGAGCCCTCGAGGCTACTGTTCCCCTCAGAATGATGGTAATACCCTCCCGCCAATACGGTCCCTTGCCTCCAATATGGTCACATGAGCACCATTCTGACCCAAGATGTCGGCACATCTTAGCCCAGACACACCAGCCCCAATGACACCAACATGTGGAATCTTTCCCATCAGAGCTGCCTTGTATTTTGATGCAGACAGAGGGAGTTCTCGGCCGACTAAGGCTGGATCAGAAACTGAGATGAGATTTCGAGATCTCGTACACTGAAACCAGCTAGATAGATGAGCCAACTGGTTAGCTTTACACTCCATGACTATATGCTTTTCCAAAAAAAGGTAAACTGGATGACGGTGATATGTTTTGAATGTTGAGTAAACTCTTGAGGACCGGACAACTCTGGCTGTTATTCGCAAGAACGTACAAACGTCCCAGATTGTTTCTTTCAACGGTGCAGAAAATACTAGTAGGAGAGCCCATGTGTAACTCTTGTCCATGGCTGCTGTCGTCACGATCCGGAGTGCGTCGTAGCTCGCACTTGGCATGCGAGGGCAAGATAAAACAGGCAGGTACAGCCATAGTGATGCATTGGCGCAAACATGGGCTGCATATATCCTGCTGGATTTCTTCTAACGACGACGCCAAAGCTGCGCCGGCGGCTACCGCGACAAACACAGCTTCCTGCTCCGATGCATCTCATTCGACGTCTCGACAAGTCGATGAATGCGAGCCGCGACAAAGCGACTGATAGGCATGCAGGGAAAAAGCAATGAGAAGTCGAAGTGTGCCACTCACAAGTTATGTGCTACGAGCTGATAAGGGCCTCGTGACGTTCCCCACTTCGAGAAGCAGTAGGATAACGCTTTTCTGTGCGGTGGTGACAGGTATGTTCTACGACTGCCGGACGAGGTGCTGTATGTGCAAGGTAGTTAAGGAGAGAGCGGAAAGAAGAGGCTGAGTTGTTAACATCCTTTTTTTTATCCCTCGGGGTCTCTTTCTCGCCTTCCTTATCGGCACAGCCCACCCTAAGGGCATGTGTGATGTGCGCTGCTCTGATTGGACAGCTGCTCTCTGCCAATCAGTGTGCCCTTTTGTATACCAACATCTTCCCAGAGCGAGTAAACCTACTACGTCCAAATCCAATGGCATATAACATCATGCTATACCAGAGTGCAATGCCTTATAATTGCTGAGTATCAAGACAGAGTTCTGGACCGGACAACCGTACTTCGTGTTCAGAGTCAAGAATAAGAGGATGTTCCGCTACATTTTACTATCCTATGGCATGACTTTTTCTGCAATTTTGATGCCGGCAGTTCGTCCTGAAAAGATACACCCACCCAGGAAAGTCCCTTCAAGTGAGTTGTATCCATGAACCCCTCCTCCGCCAAAACCAGAAACCTCACCAGCAGCATACAGATTCGGAAAGACCGACCCATCTTGACGGAGGACGTTCGCGTCGAGATTCGTCTCGAGTCCTCCAAGCGTCTTCCGCGTGAGGATGTTCATTCTAACCGCTATGAGAGGGCCATGTCTAGGATCCAGGATCTTGTGAGGTGTAGCAACTCTGGATAACCTCTCGGGCCAAAACTTTTGGGCGTTTTGAATTAGCATTAGCTGTGCATCCTTAGTATACTTGTTGTTGATCTGGATATCGCGAGACTCGATTTCGTGTTTGACCTGTTCGATTGTCAACAACGGCCCGCCGCTTTCTTTGGCAAGCGTGTTCATTCCATCCACCAGGTCGGATAGAGAGTTCTCGACTATAAAGTCTTGCCCGTTATCTAAAAAGGCCTGGACAGGTGCTGTCGGTCCAAATCCAAATATTCGCTGCTGAAGTGTCTTTAGAATGCTCTTGCTAGTCAAATCAGGGTTCTGTTCCGATCCTGAAAGCGCAAATTCTTTGGCGACGATGCTTTTGTTGAGTATGAACCACGTATAATCATAACCCGTTGAACATATGTATTTTAGTGTTGCCAATGTATCACACCCAGGAAAAAGGAATGGTGGAAGCCTCTTCCCAGTGGCGTCCAGCCATAATGAAGAGGGCCCAGGTATTACTCGAATTCCATGCTGCGGCCAAATAGAATTCCAATTGTGTAATCCCTCTGTGTAGTGCCACATTCGGTCGCTATTGGTAACATTAGCTCCTGCTTCTTCTGCAATCCCAATCATTCGGCCGTCGACATAAGCTGGAACCCCGATGACGAATGACCGAGGTACTTGAGGCCCTAGGCGATCCACTGGCCAGTTCTTCCTCACCATGTCAAGGTTGGCTCCAATCCCCCCAGATGTGATGATGATATTACTGCCACGAATTTCAAAGCTGTCTACAGCTGTTCGACTGCTCTTAACTCCCCGTGCTGTGTCAGACGCCTCCAACACCTGACCGCGTACGCCCACAGCCGCACCAGTCAGCTCGTCAACGACAATTTGGTCCACCTTGTGCCGGAACCTAAATTCCACAATGCCATTCTTTGCTGCCTCGCGTACTGGTTTCTCGAAGGCTTCGACGACTGCCGGACCAGTGCCCCAGGTGATGTGAAACCTTGGGACTGAATTTCCATGGCCATCAGCACTACCACTGCCACGCTCTGCCCAGCCAACGCTCGTAAAAGAGATCCCTAAGTTTTTGACATAGGCTTCCAATTCATCCGTGGCAAAGTTGACAAACGCCTCTGCCCATTTCCTAGGCCAGAAGTCGGCTTCACGGTCAAAGGCGGCCGAGTTCAACCAGTCTTGCATAGCTAGTTCCCTGCTATCTTTGATACCCAAGCGACGCTGGGAAGCAGAATTCACACAGAAGAGTCCACCAAACGACCAAAATGCTTGTCCTCCTAGGTTGGCTTCGTTTTCTTGGTCGACAATGATTGTACGGACCTTGCGTTTTGACAGCTCGGTTGCGGCAACAAGGCCGGCCAGACCCCCCCCAATAATAATGACTGGAAGTGCGTCTGTAACCATGATTGTTTTTTGAGAGACTGTAAGTAATATCAAATAATAATGATGAATACGGCGATGGGAGCAAAAGGCCAGTTTTTAAACTCTGATGATTAGTTATGAGTTGACGGACCTCGGCACTTTCCAAAGATGGAAGCTGCCACCAATCAAGATCCTCACCACCACCTACCTAGGTAGACAGAAGCTGTATATTGCAGCCACGTCACGGGACTGCGTACAGCACGAGATTTGATTCATTAATTAATATCGAAATGAGTCGTCTTGGAGAGTAGCATCGCTATCCTCAGGCTAGGAGAGCGGCCTTCGGTTGGCACAATCTGAAGTCCACCTTCTAAAGATCAAGCCAAATAATTTGGAAATTGGAGCTTCGAGGGACATGATCAAAGCCTGGCTCATATACGTTTGTTACATAGATTCTCGCTATGTACAGAAACGGAGTTAACCTGGCACTCCGTGTTTTAAGGTTAAAAGGAAATAGACACTGCCTCTGTACTCCTGAAAAAAATAAGAAAAAGCACGGATCGAGTCTCTCGTATCGGGTATCAGCACGATGCATTATTCCGAAACGCCATTGCCACGGGACATTGCAATTCGAAAAAGAAAAAAAAAAAGAACGGGAGAAATAATTTCAAAGGCCACGGAATCAAAGGCACAGATACCAGCTGTCCTTTGTTTCACGATTTTCCACGAAGTTCACTCTGGCCTAGTCCTCCCATATAGTCTCTAGATCCAAGTCTTGCCGCCGCTCTGCTCCACAAACACTCCATCTTTTCCGCTTGTCGGCCCTTGTTCCATAGCCTCGAGTACTCCCAGATACAGAGCTCTCTAGATTGGAACGGCGTCGCATGCCGTCTGCATCGGCACCGTCGGGTGTTATTTTCAATCGACCCACCTCGTCTGTTTCGATTGCTTCGGCTTCGGCATCAGCCTCGGCATCAGGAATATCCGGAATGGTTTCTAGAGACGAGATGCTGGGACTCCGTGAACGTAGACTAGTGGGAGTAGATGGGATCGAGGAGGCAGAGGATGCAGTAAAGATGGGGTATGGCTCGTTAAATTTGGTAGCCAGTATGACGGGAGAAGAGTGCACAGATTTTGGGCTGGATGTGTTGCTTGTGACACTTGAGATGTTGCTATGTAATGACGAGGCGGATTGCGGGCGAGTAGGCTGTGAAAAGGGATTTAGAGAAGAGTTGGTTTGTTGTAATTCGGTCTGAACGGGTAGTGCAGTTTGAGGCAATTCAAGTTCGGCATGTTCCGAGATGGTTTCTGAAATATTTACGGTGCCCGTGCTCCAGGTCCGCATATCGTCTGTAGCCCGTAGTGGACTGTGTCTTCGGATTGAGTGCTCCATTGGGCTTTGGGGTCTTGCGACGGCTGGCGGGTAAACATATCGGCCGCGTGAATCTATCCCGGGCGAAGAATGGGCTCTGGTCATCTGCACGGGAAAAGAGCTCGCTAGTGAGCGGGAGCGAGAATGTGTTCGCGACAGAGGCGAGTGGTTCCGGGGCGAAGAGAGAGAAGTGGTAAGCAACGGAGGGACCGAACGAATGCCATCGCCTGTAGGCTTCCCTGGCCGTGCGGTCAGCGGAAACCGAGTTGGACTGGGCGGGAGCCGTATTTGTTCCGGAGATAGGGATGATTCAGTCATCGCGATGGGCACTGCAAAGCTATCCTCCGGAAGATGCAATCGAGTGCATGCTGCCTGTGCAGTTCTTCGTGACTGATCGTGAGTAAATCAGCTACGTAGCACAGACGAAAAGAGGCCAACTCCCAGCAACCACCACGGCTGGTCAGCAAGTCCTCCCAAAGACGCAGGTGTCTGAATGCATTCCACGGTGCTGGCAACGATGAAGGCAGAATGCAGAGCTACCTCTTCGCGGAAGAAGAAAGGGTGGCACGAAGTGAAGGCGCAGTCAGGTAGGGGGAGTGTGTATCAGTAGTAAGTACGGTTCGAGTTCGAGGTCAAAGCCTGAAAAGAAGGTGAAGGTGAAGGTGAAGGTTGTTGGCAACTTCCAAAAGGGGCGAGGGGGCAAATTCTGCCGCGGATGATTGGGTGGGGGCGGTCTGGAAGACTGAGGGTCAACTGCCTAATCCGTCGGGGGCGTTGGGGAAGGCGCGACGCTGGACAGTGTGGATGACGGCATGACTTTGGCGCTTACTGAATGAACAACGAGGATACCACAAGACAACAACAACAACAACAACAATAACTATCAACTATCAACTATCAACACAACAGAAGGGCTCGCATCTGAGATCTGAGGCAACGCACGTTCTGGAACGCTCCAAAGGGCCAAAACCAATCGGAGCCACATTCCATTGGTAGTATTCTCGCATGGTGTCGCATTCGCATCCCTGTGGTGCATAACTAATAACCCGACAATAAATAACTTAATGTCCAGTGCTACATTTTGTTGGCGACAATGATTACAATGACTGGGAAAAGGACATCTTCAATCAACAAATTACATTAAGGCTACGTACATAGTCTGGGTCTTAATCCCCCGGCTAAGAAAGAAACGAAACTCTACTTATTCACCTCGTTTTCTTGAGCCTGCTTCGATGCGGCCTTGCGTATATACGTCTCCCGAACAGGGTCGCCTTCATCCCTGTAGACAACCCATTCGCCAATGCCATACTCTGCTGGGGCGAGTTTTACTCCACGTCCGCCGCCTCCAATAATCAGATTTCCAGGGCGGTACTTTGAGTCATGCTTCAGACGACGAATAGCTGACACGTGAATTTCTGCGCCCTCGGGGATATCTCGAACCTCTCCACAAGGGAGCGGCCAACGGATAGGTTTCCACGACCCATCGGGTTGCAGATCCATTCTCCGAAATGGGAGATATTCCATGATTCGCCAAGATAGCACAGACGCCCATGGAAGGCCCGCACCATATTCGAGACAATCATGGAGCACGCCCTTCTGACTAGAGTACTCTAGAGCATCCAGGAAGCGATGGAGCGCGCGACTCACATTGCTTTCATTTTCTGTGTCCGAAAGTGTGTTTGCAATTCGCTTTTTCCCATTCTCGCTGAGGCCATGACTGGGGTCTGAACACCACTCAGGCTCATGTTCATAATCATGAATGGGAGAGTAGTCTGCAACATATTCTTCGCAGCATTCAAATTGCTTCATCTTCTTAACATCAAATCTGAGTCCTGCCTTCTGTGCCTCTTGCACCATCCATACTAATGGCGCATGGCTGAGAGCCCAAGACTCTCCCTTCTCTAGTTTCCAACCACCCCCAATGTCGGCATGCCCTCCTGGGAACCATATCTCCCGGATATCTTGCGCGTCCTCGTCATCATCGCTCAGTTGGTGCGGGATCTGTAAAGATGTAACATCGCTGTTTGTTGACACATTGTCATCCGCAGGCGCGTTAATTTCCGGCACGCCCAGGTTCGAGCCAGCTCTTTTCCGATTTCTAGCCAGAGATGGTGGGCGGTAACGATCCACATTGTGTGAACTTCCTGCGCTGGAACCACGGGGTGTTCGATAGACAGACTCGATCTCCTGACGGCCCCGTGGCGCAGTCTGTTTCTCTTCTTTCTCTCCCTTTTCCGATTGTTCAAGATCCACACCGTTATTATCATTATTTAAGGTAATTCTTGGAACATCGTCTTGCTTCCCACGGTTATCATGGTGAAGATGATTCATATGGTTCCTCAGGTAGTGGTCGAGATGTTTGGGACTTCGATGCCATGGTCTCGCTTCTGAGATCAAATCCTGCCGGAACTTGGCTCGGCGTTCATCAATGCCAACTGCATGTCGAATCACACGAGCAGAACTTCGCGCCGTATATGGGAATTTGCTTCGTTGCATCCAAGCGGACTCGAAGCGTGGAACACTGTTAACCGTGTCAAAAAGCCCCATGAAGCGAATTCGACTGATTGGGCGGCTGAACGTCTCGCGAAAAGCCTTCATATATTTGAAAAGCTTTTTCTTCTCCTTTTGGTCTTCTTCTGATTGGCCCCGTCTCTGCTGCCACTTTGCAAATGTCTTCCAAGCGAAGCGAATCAATTCCTCATTTCCCGCCTCCAAAAGGCCAACATAATCGAGCATTTCGGCCAAAAAGCGCGCAATATATGAACCACGGCTAAAACCGAAAAAGTAAATATCGTCCCCGGGGATGTAGTATCGCATCAGGAAATTGTATCCGCCTAGGACATGTTGATCGAAAGAGGAGCCTATCGCGGAATCCTTAGCTTTCAAGTATGCCGAACGAATGCGATGAATTGTGCCGGAACTAGAAAGGGAAGTTGATGTCACATATGTCCCAATCCCAGGCTGATAGTAATGAAATTGATGGCCGCGACTACGGTCGAGCATCTAAAAGGGTCTATTAGTAGGCGATGTTGCAATCGACAAAAGAATATTCATTATGTTCCGAAGTTAGATGCTTACACGAAAGATTTTCAGAACATTGCTATCGGATTCATCTCCTGAGAACTTATTACCTGTGCCATCGAAGCAAAGCACAAATGTCTTTGGCGCTGGCTGCGGCCCTATTGTCGGTTCCATGATAAATGTATGTGGTCCTTACGTCTTGCGCCTTTCAGGAACGAATGTAAGCATCGGCTGCGCGGGGAAGATTTTCCAAAAAAACTATCAAACAAAAAGGGAATAACAAGAAACCAGGTTAAATACAACTAATAGACGTGAAATAAAAATTTCTTAAGGGGATGTCCACTAAATCGACGAAATATCAAGAGGCTTCGAGAGGATTAAGATCTGTGCCGCAGCGTGTGCCACTACAGCTAGGAACGAATTCTTCCTACCGAGGAAAACGGCACGTTCTTCACGCAGGAAACGCAGTTCCAGTTGTAACGCCACCCACTGACCGCAGGTACGAAAGAGGGACTACTTCGTACTAGTGAGTAGGAATACGTCGGATTACGACGCATTCGCACATGTTGAACAAGTTACATAGCTACGGATACTCCGTAGTCAATTGATTAAAGGCCAGAACACATGGGTGACTCGGTTGTTCTTGCTACGCTGATCGTAGGCCCCCGCGCTTTTCCCCTCCACCCCTGATGCAGCTTTGGCTAGACAAGGTGCAGACGATACGTAGGATGTCAAGTCGGCGCAAGTGCCTTGTTTTGGGTGCTCGGGCTTTCTTTCTTTCTTCTCCAACCATCATGGGTGGATTCCTAAAGCACCTAACTAAAAGTCAAGCATATGCCTTGGTTGTATCCTCGTGCTGTCCGTTGAGTGGTTACTGTCAAATGATGCATGAAAACGGTGTTGTGAGGACACTGATGGATGAACATCCCAGGATATCTTAGGGTTCGTGGGCGAAGTGCCTGCGATTGGCCAACATCTGGCGGTGGGGGAGCGGCCCGCCTCGAAGTGCCAATGTGGGCCTGTCGTTCCTCAGCTTTTTGGCGTTCTTGAAGTTAATCCTTCCAAGTTTCTGGCATCACATTGGACAATGACAATGACCTTATTCGTTTAAATACGGAGTACTGAGGACTAATATTTTAATCCTAGCCAACTGTCGGTTTACTCCGGTCCCAGATCACGAAGCAAGGATTGGGAGAAGGCTAGTCCGACAAGCCTATATAGGGTGAAGCTGTATACATATACGATATTGATATTATAAAGCCTTAACTAAGAAAAGAAGGGGGCACCGGGGGTTGCTGCGTACGTGCTAGGGATATAGTAATCCCGTTCCGTTCATAGTACGAATCGATAGCGTACACCTACGGCGTACGATGATTCGTAGGATCGCTATTCAGACACCAACTGGACTGCGAGGACCAGCCTTCGAGCCGTCATCCTTGTAACAGCCTCCGGGATTTGCCTTGTAACTACTAACTAGTAACAAATAACTCTTCTTCCATCTTTCGAAGTAGAAAATCCAAACACATGGACTCTACCTAGGTATGAAGGGAATGCTACGGAGTGCCATACTACGTAATTCCCGAGCTTGGAATTTGACTTTACCATGGGTCCTTGACAGGCTTCTACGCGTGCGAAAACACTCCGCACGCAGCCCGTCAATCGATCCAGTGGCGTGGAAAAGATGACCAGCAAGACGCAACCTATAGGAGCTATGGATGTGCACAGCGAGCTGCAAGTGACGGAAATCGCCAGCAAGGAGGTAGACGGTGGACACTGGACAGTGGACACCCATACATAGAATACTCCGTAGGGACTAATAAATTGAGATCCACCGTCCAGCCGTGGCGTGAACACTCTGGCAATGGCCGTGGTTGCTCTTCCGTATATACTACGTAGTATGGAGTACTATATTATTACGGAGTATACTGCGCTAAATACGGACTATGTAGTATGTACGGAGGTGGGCACCAAAAGTGATGGCAATACGCTAAACCGCACTAACTCGCTAGCCGCATGTCTAGCGTGTAAATTTTGGTACTGAGATTACCCAGGTAAATACTAGTAAACCCAGGTAACCCGCTTTCAGCGCCTGACCGCTCCCAACAGATTCTTTGCTTTTTTCAAATTTGAAGCTATTCCCACCAGTTTTTTATGATTATACAGAGCTCCGTGGTAAGTAGAATAAAGTTTAAGTAACTAGTTGCTCCTCTACAAGCCACTGGTTGTCAGCGGGAGGATCGCCCGGCCGGACCCGCGATAGTGGCTCCACCTAAAGAATGGTTCCTTCCAAGTTCCGAGTTCTCCTACCTTGCTTACTACGTACCAGTCTACTACTTAGTACACCTCGCTCGGAACGCAGTCTCGGACCAGAGGCATTGGACAATAACGTGAAATGGTCTTGCAACACGCAGTCTTGTCATCTGTCATCTTAATACGGAGTACCTCGTTCGACTCGGCTCTTCCACTCGTGGCCCGCCGTGGCTTGTTTCTTCCGAAGTCTGAAGAACCGACCCATAGCTCAATCTCATACGGAGTACTCCGTACGGCGTAAATCCAATCAATAAAGATCGATCGACTGTGGCCCGAGATCCCTGCCACTAGTTTTCGGTTTGGCGAACACTTGATTGAAGTTGATACGCTACGCACAACTAGCTACTAGTCCAATCTGATGACCGAACTACGGAGCATTTTTCTCTCGTATGGGAACTGGAGTTAATCCACTACTAATGACAGTACGTTCCGTATACCAATGTCACTTGCTCGTGGCGGGCTGAAAAAGAAACCACAACCACCTGAAAAAACGCCAAAGCGAGTTCCGTGTCTCTTGGCTGAACCTCCGCCCGTCCTCACCAATCAGGAGAGAGATAACTAAATCTTACGGACTAATGGTGGTGCATTTTATTAGTATTGTTCAGTGTTCACCCAGGCCATGGAACTCTGAACTTCTTAAGGGGTAACTATGAGTAGCGGAGGGCTTAGTGACATATCCTTGCCAACCTCGTGTTGTCTATCCGGTTTTGCACCCTCATAGAGTTCCGTACGGGGAAGTTGTCTCTGCGATCGCTCCGGTACATGCTAGGAACGGAGTACTCGTGCGACCATACTTATTGAGCCAAGGACGGCGCTTAACTCATTCGAGTATTTGACGATGCATCTGGATCCTTGCATCGGTGTCGATTGGCGGTGAAAGTCCAGCAGGATACGTATTTTCCTAGGTACTCCGTACCGTGATCAATTACTATGCATTACTATGACAGACTTGTCGTCTAGTGCTCTACTTATCTCATCTCTCACGCCATGTTTCGACCCGCACGGACGTCGAGCCGGATAATCAGCTTGTGCGCCTTGACTGAATGGGCTTTCGAGCTGAACACTCTCCCTTTTCCTTGTCACAATTACTCCGTACTAGACCTTTTATGGCAGACGTGCAGGGAATCTACATGCCGTGAAAGGCAATAGAAAATAAGGTAATATAACTAAGAAAGTCTCATTGGTTTGTTCATTAGATAAGATCCTGGTCCCGAGTCCATGACTTTCTCAGAAAGGAAAGCGGGGGTCAGCTAGTTAACTATGCATGGCCCATGCCACTCTTGAGTCCCGTCTCTTTCAATCGATCATCCCCTGGTCTGCCTTAGCTGGGACGTTCACTGACTTCCATTGGTTGCCAGCATACCCGAGATGGAGTACGACGCTCGATGTTTCCTGCAGATGCCAAAAAACCAATTCCCAGACCTATGAACGAACATGGAGTGGCCTGCACGCCAGCGAGAGAAACTGAGCAGTGAGTGAGCACGGAGAAGGCGTGGCATCATGAAACTTCCAATAGCATTGCCATGCGCAGGTCAAGCTGAAGATGTGCTGCGTTCTACGTACAGAATATGTACCTACTACGTAAGTGCGTACTAAGCTAGTAAACAAGCAATGCATCCCTAGGTTTTGCCGCATCGCTACAGCTTGTTGTGGCTCACCTACCTGGGTCGTTGTGAGGATGGAAGGCCCACTGAGACGTTTTGCACTGCTTTCATTTTTTTCTCATAAATACTCCTTCTCCGCCACATTTCTATTGCGCGGAGATTTAGGTGACTGTATTTTTCCATACCTGAGTTAGCCTTTTGCTTTTAGTCTCGTTCTATTCTTCTTCCCTTGGATTATAACCGCAACTTCACGTACCAGGGCAAAGATGATGCGCAGGTTTTCAACTGCTTTCAAAAAGAAGGAGGACACGAAGTCAAAGGCAAACGACCAAAGCAATGGGAAGGTTAATGAAAAGCGGCAATCGAAGTCAATGCCCACTTATTCTCCAACGGAACCGGAAGACCACAGCAAGGCTCGCAACGAAGTGAGCGCGATCTTTGAAAGATATGCGCAAGTGATCCATGCATCTCGGCGCCCATTACCTACTCAAAGCGGCGATGGGACCTACCTGGAGCATGGCCATGACCACTCAACCAGTTTGTTCCAAGACCTACGGTCTTTGGGATTCAAGGACTACGGCACGCTGATGGATGTCATTAAGAACAAAGCTTCCGGCGAGTATATCGATGACAAGACCATGTTAATGGAACGGATTATCCAACTTGTCAGCGGTCTTCCATCCAACTCGAAGAGTCGAACTGAGCTTACAAATGCATTCCTTGACGAGCTCTGGGAATCCCTCCCACATCCCCCTCTCTCGTAAGACCTTCTCCAATGTCTACACATTGGTCCCCGTCTGACGGAATACAGATTCGTCGGGCCAAAGTTTGAGTACCGATCCGCCGATGGTTCATGGAACAACCCGACTATCCCATGGCTGGGTGCTGCTAACACTGAATACTCTCGCTCTATTGCTCCTCTAACTATCCAACCAAGCGGTCTTCCTGATGCAGGGGTTGTTTTTGACAGTATCATGGCCCGCGAAAAGTTCACCCCACACCCTAATAAAGTTTCAAGCGTATTTTTTGCATGGGCCTCGCTTATCATTCATGGTAAGAGGATTGGATGGAAAGAGGCACAATGTGTTAGGACCCTCTAACCTCCTTATAGATATTTTTCAGACCGACTACAGAAACCCTCACATCTCGCAAACTTCCGCGTACCTAGACTTGTCCATCCTCTATGGTGATAATCAGGACGACCAGAACCAAATTCGTACATTCAAGGATGGCAAGCTCAAGCCTGATAGCTTCTCGGAACCTCGTCTCCTGGCGTTCCCAGCTATGTGCAATGTTCTCATGGTTATGTTGAACAGGTGAAACTTCCCGTACGAGCTTTTGTGTCTAACATAGTGACTGACACAGTGCTCACAGATTCCACAACCATGTAGTTGAACAACTTGCCTTGGTGAATGAGAACGGTAGATTTAATAAACCCCGCCCTGGTCTATCTCCAGAGCAGACTGAGGCCGCTTGGAAGAAATATGACGAAGATCTCTTTCAGACTGGTAGACTGTAAGCCACTTTATTGCACAACTGCGTATTACTATGGGTAAATACTAACACAAATAAAGCATTACCTGCGGCTTGTACATCAACATCACGCTGTATGATTACCTGCGTACAATTGTCAATCTGAACAGAACAAATAGCACATGGTGCTTGGTAAGTTCCACTTCGTCTCTATGCTCATCAAAAGGTACTAACAGTCATTAGGACCCCCGTGCTAGAATGCAGGGTACCCATACAACGCCTTCGGGTCTTGGAAACCAGTGCTCAGTCGAATTCAACCTAGCTTACCGTTGGCACTCGGCTACGAGTTACAACGATGAAAAATGGACGGAGAATGTCTACAAAGAGATATTTGGAAAGCCGGCAGAGGAAGTCTCCATGGTGGAGCTTCTTATGGGTCTTCACAAATATGAACAGTCAATTGACAAGGACCCGTCAAAACGTACTTTTGCTGGACTTGAGCGTCAGGCCGATGGCAAATTTAAGGACGATGATCTTGTCAAAATCATGACCGATGCGGTGGAAGATGTCGCTGGTAAAGTCGTCTTTGTGAAGGCTCCGATCCATTTATTATTCTAATTTCTTATAGGGTCGTTTGGAGCCCGCAATGTGCCAAAGGCTATGCGATCCATTGAGATTCTTGGTATCGAGCAGGCTCGTAAATGGAACGTTGGTTCTCTCAACGACTTTCGCAAGTTTTTCGACCTTAAGCCATATGAGACATTCGAAGAGATTAACTCAGATCCTTATGTCGCAGATCAGCTACGCCACCTTTACGAGCACCCTGACTACGTTGAACTGTATCCAGGTATCGTTGCTGAGGAAGCCAAAGTGCCAATGGCCCCCGGTGTCGGAATCGCTCCTACTTACACGATTTCTCGCGCTGTGCTGTCGGATGCTGTTGCCCTTGTTCGTGGTGATCGCTTCTACACGGTACGTATTGTATTTCTACATTAGCCAGTTCTTCGGTATTGAAACGTGCTGACCAATTATAGACCGATCAAACTCCACGAAACCTGACCAACTGGGGTTGGCAAGAGAGTAACCATGACCTCAATATCAACCAGGGATGCGTCTTCTACAAGCTCACATTCCGTGCATTCCCTGACCATTTCAAGTCCGACTCCATCTACGCCCACTATCCGATGACAATTCCAGAAGAGAACAAGGTTATCATGAAAAACCTTAGACGCGAATCGGACTATAGCTGGGATCGACCTACATTCAACGCTCCTCGTGTTGAACTAAAAACATACCAAGCAGCAAAGAGCGTGCTGGAAGATCCCCGCAACTTCCGTGTCACTTGGAGTGATGCAAGTGCTTGGGTGTTTGGTGAGAAGACTGGATTTGATTATATGATGTCAGGTGACACACCTTTCCACAGCCAGCAGCGAGAGCTTCTCGAGAAGGCCCTATATCAAGATGGATGGCAGTCCCGTCTCAAGGAGTTTTTCGAGGAGATTACGCTTCAACTCCTCCACGAGAAGTCCTATACTCTTGCGGGTAATAGGCAGGTTGACATCACTCGCGAGTAAGTAGGCTTTTTGTTTTCTCTCTTATTGAATTTGCAGTGGTTAATTTGGCATGTTCCATTTTCAGCGTCGGAAACCTTGCCGCCGTACACTTTGCTGCTCATGTTTTCGGATTGCCCTTGAAAACAAAAGGCAACCCCCGAGGAATCTTTACGGAGCATGAGTTGTATATGAGCAATGCTGTGATTTTCCAGGCTATCTTCTTTGACTACGATTTGATGCGCTCTTACCCTCTTCGCCAGGCGGCTCGTGCTGTTGCTAAGAAACTTGGTGAGGTCGTGGAGATCAACGTCAAGTCTCTGGGTTCGAATGGTATCGTATCCCATTTCATTGATGGCTTGCGCAAGCAAGACAATCCTTTGTCGGAGTATGGCAGCAACTTGGTGAAGAAGCTGCTTGCCAATGGTCTCACTCCACATGAAGTTACTTGGACCCAAATACTCCCTGCTGTGGTCTCCATGGTACCCAAATTGGGTCAAGTTGTAAGTGGCATCCGCGTCTATGCGGATCAAAAAAATGTACTGATAAGGCGCCGTACAGTTTACGCAAATCCTCGACTTCTACTTATCCGCCGAAGGCAAGGCCTACCTGCCAGAGATTAACCGCCTGGCCAAGTTAAACACCCCCGAGTCCGATGAGGCGCTCTCCCGCTACGTGCTAGAAGCAATTCGCCTCAATGGAACTTACGGTGCTTACCGTGAAGCTCAGCGAGAAGTTACTGTCAATGATGGCGGCAATGAGATCCGCGTAAACAAGGGGTCCAAGGTGTTCGTTAGTTTCGTCAGCGCTTCTCGCGACCCAGCCGTTTTTCCCGAGCCAGAGAAAGTTCTTTTCGACCGTCCTCTTGATTTATATCTCCATTTTGGTATTGGGCCCCATACTTGCCTTGGCCAAGATGCCAGTCGTATTGCTTTGACTTCGATGCTTCGTGTAGTGGGCGCTCTGGATAACCTGCGCCCGGTGCGTGGTGCCCAGGGCGTGTTGAAGAAAATTCCACGTGCTGGCGGCTATTATATGTACATGAGAGAGGATGGTGGTAGCTACACTCCATTCCCTGCCAGTAAGTGTTTCTATTCTCTATCCACTGAGTCCCCAGCTAACAACGTCACAGCTTTCAAAGTTGAGTACGACAGTGAGCTTCCCGCATTGAAGGGTCGCGGTACCTGGTAATTTTGACAAAGTGAGAGACACTGTAGCTCTATTTACGCGTTCTGCCTGCGCACTTTTATTGTTACGTCTTGTTCGATTTATTAAAATGATATCTAGACAGGAGGATGGGCTGTACTAAGTTTATGTAAGTAATAGTTATCCTAAATTGGCCCACCAGTCATTTTGTTACCACCTTATCAAACAAAGTATTCATGGATCTAGGGGAATTAATTCTCCAACTACGGTAGTTAGGGTGAACATTGGAAACTCATGTACTAGACATCTCTGGAATTATATGTATAGGTAGCATACAGTCTTTATGACATATCTTCTCTGATCATTGACGGATCTTTTAGACGTTATATAAACACAGGTATTATACATTTATGGTCGTGAGGGTTACACATTAAGTATTCCCTTTTTCTTAATACCGACACTCTATCATTTAATACTTGATCATTGGGTCCTTTCGTATATTGGAAGCCAGCTCAGAACCTACCAATTGTACAAGACCAACTTGTTTATGATCCAGTCTTATCGGATTTAGTCAAGATCTCTTGAGTCTGAGGCTGTGTCCTGGAAGTATTGCCTGCACCTGGCTTCTCTTGGGTACTTTCAGCTACCTGGGATCCTGGTCTATTGGCAACGTTAGCGGCGTCTTTGCCGTGATTTACAACCGAGAGAAATTAGGACAACGAACTGATTTTGACTCGTTCGGCCAGTCTGTAATTCCCGAAACGCAGGCTGGAACGTATAGTATCCTGTGGAGGGACAAATAGCGAAGATTAGCTGGCAATGTCAATACACCGGGGGGGCATCGCGGCCATGCCTGTAAAAATACCCAGTCCGACAGCCACCACTGCGGGAACAAGGCCGCGCGTTCCACTCATTGCGGCGGCTGCTCTTCAGATGAGCAGTGAGTAAGTACCTTTGAGTGGTGGTTGTGCTGAACAAGGAAATGAGATTTGGTGGATTTATCGGATGTCGTCGATGGTCGTGGTCGTTAGCGCCAAGCCTTCTCCCCGAGCTACGCCAAAATAAGCAAGACCAAACCAATTAACGCGTCCTTCCGCCTTCCCCACCGGCAAACACCAAAACGCGTCTTCTCGAATTTCAAGAGCTTTTCCAAAGTTACCAGGTACCATTCCGAATCTGCTATACGATATTTGAAGAAACCTAAGCCAATCATCAAACAACCGTACAATGGCTTGTTTCCCTTGTTGACCGGATAACGTCTGAGGTAATGGGCAATGCTTCCTACGAATACAAATGGAAGCATGGAGACGTAGGGGTTACGTCCCAGACTCTGATGAAGACGATGAATTCGAGAGTCAAGGAACCACCACGGAAGAAGCCAAGAGTGGAGGACCTCCGGCAGTGCAAATTACTGAATTGCAGCTTCAAACATCATATGGAGACGAGAATGATGCTATACGCGCCGAAACTGAGGTGGACGAAGTCGGAGGATTTTCGCGCCAGGTCATAGAACCCGAAGTCACGCGACAAAGAGTCGAAGACGGCGAAGATGCTGCGAGCTCGTCGGAGGATGAGCTCCAGGTCACCAGGACTGTTCCAAAAATTCCCAGTTCGAGTTACGCCTCCAAACCTTCCACTGACCAACTCGGCTTGATTTTCGAGGATGACAGCAGTCTTTCTTCGCTTTCTCCCCCACCGTCGACAGTGGCCTCTCCAGAAGAAAGGCAACTGTTACCCCAAATAGATGAGCACCAGCGTTCCGGGTCGCAACAGTATGTCACAAGGGTTGGGGAGGATTTTCTGGAAGAAAACATCAGTGCATCGCGAGATTCCGTTGACATGCTTCCGCCGTCAGAGATTAGCGTCGAAATGTTGGGCGATTCGATACAAACTGCACGACGGTCACTACGCCAGAGACAGCCTATACAGCTGCACCCGTATCTCATAGAGGATGCTAAATATCGAGGCCAATTTAGGAATTCCGGGATTAAGCCGATCCGAATACCCACGACTGAACATGCTTCTGCCAATCACCAAAAAGAAAGCCAAGAAGGGAGTGTATTAGATATGCCAGAACCTCCTCCAAGCAGTCCTCCGAGCGAATTTACGTACCCCCCCTCATCACCGCCGGACCCATACAGATCGCCTCGTTCCGATAGAAGACGCATGACTCATAAGCAGATACCCCATTCGTCATTGGATCAAAAACAGTCACATGCACAAAAGAGAAGGAAACTGTTTCATGATAACCAACCTAGAGCCGAGAAAGAAAGGCATTCAACCTTTCAGGTGGTCATCAACCAGGCCAGCGCCCTATCCAGCAATGAGTCTATAATACCTGTTGATATCCCTCCATCACCACCTCGCTCAGGGAGCTTGTCTTCCGAGAGACTGTTTCAAGATGGGTTCCGCTTTCCTCCAGGATTTACACCTCCGCAAAAGGCGGCAATTCCCATAAGTCCTCACGCATTATCGGCAGGTGCTAATGACTCATCGCTACATGATAAGATGGAAGTCGATGTTCCTGATGAGGCTACTGATGGACTCCCAGGGTTGGATGAAGATAATCACGATGTGGATGCACGGAGTGAGGAAGATAACCTGAAAGTCAAGACTCTGCAGCGTAAAATTAAGGGTGTTCTTCCAGCTTCGTGGCTGCGTTTGGATTTAAAAAACCAAGGGAAGCAGGCTACTAATCAGTCACCGGAGAAACGTCAACTTAATTCTCATGTCCCTCATGTCGAGCCAACAAAAGGTGTGGCTAGAAAGGTTTCTCGGACACACGCTCGCACTGTTCAGTCGGCCACAATACATCAGTGGCACGAGATTTCATCCGACTCATCTGACTCAGATAAGGATGCTGCGGCACGGAAAGACGAGCGCGAAGCTTCCGCCAAATTTATTGGGTTCGACAGCATCCACGACGAGACGGATGATATCCCTGAGGACAATCGCATTGATGACTTTTTTCCACCAGTACCTCGTTCAATCTCTGATCCAAAGAAATCACGCTCAAATCGGTCCAAAGCATCCAAGACAAACAACGACGCTCGTAATAATAGATCAGTGGCAAGGAACCGGCCCCAGTTGCGGACACCGAATAGAAATGCGATGCTACATTCTAAAAATCGTGTCCCTAGAAAACGAGCACCGAAATTGGGAATTCTTGATGCTCCAGATGTGGCTCAGCGATCCCGTAAAGAACAGCCTCAATTCTTGCGGGTTGCTGCTAGACAAGTACGGTCTAGACGCGACCAAGGGAGATCCAGCCCAAAGAGAAAGTTCTTCCGAATGACGACGCTAGAGGAGACAGAGGATACAAATGAGTTGCTGCGGGATTGGAAAAAGGGCGCTATAAAGCAACGCAAACCTCCAATAACCACGTCTATTAAACAAGTTCGTCAACCTCTTCAGAATATCCAAGCAAACACACAGACTGGTGTCGAACAGGGCCATTCCACTACCTCCCACCGAGCCCCAAGCAGTCAAGCTAGGCAAGCTGGCTTGAACGAATCAAGCTCAAAACCAGAGACTAGTACTCTCATGCAACCAGCTACCTCTTCTGCTACCCAGGAGCAAGATGTTCAAACATTCACAAAGAACAAAAGGGCTCGTAACGTGAAGCCTATTTCTCGAACATTAGCAATTCATTCTCTGAGGAGGAGCACCGCACGTCCCGCAGAATCCGAGAATGTTGGGTTGCAGGAGACCTCTTCCTTCTCAGTACCCTTGGCTGAATTGAACAAAACATATCGTAAACGACCCGTTACCTTGGATCGTTTCCTTTCAGCCCGGAAACATCCATCTGAGCGAGACCCTGTTAATCTTCCTCTTGTTGTTCGAGATCAAAATCCATCTAAAATAATATCTGCAGCGAAACCGCATAAAACACCACTAAAGCCCTCGAGAAAACGACCACCAACTCGTATTGACACAGTTAACCTTGATGCAATACCACACCTGGCCTCGTCAGAACTGCAGCAAAGTATTGCCGTTGCTTCAGTTGGCGATACCCGCGGCACTTATGGCTTACAGGGCTTTGGAAGTGACATAGTCTTCTCAGTTGATTTTGGAATTGTGCCTTTACAGCTAGGGACGTATTTCCACAGTTCTACATTTATTGGTGAAGGTGGACTAGCGCGCTCCTTCAATTTAAAATTACGGAATCTTGACGAGGATGTGGGCTTTGCTATCATTGAATCGGGCGAGCAGAGATTTCGCTGGGGTGCTTGGAATGAACAGGTTTCTTCGGAACTTGGCACTATCATTGATGAAATTATAGGAGAGACTGTGGCATTGAATTCATCGGATCAATCGTTTCGGGATCCCGATGCTTTCCATATATTCATGTCTGTCATAAAATATATCAATGACAAACTACACTTTATCGATCCTGTTGATCGAATGTCCTTCATCGAGCGCGCCGAGTTTCTCGTTTGCAAAATGATGGACCATGTTTCGGCGCTCACCCTCATAGGAGACACTGAATGGAAGCGTTGCCTGAAGTTAGCCAGCCTCAATACAGTTTTCGCTAATCAGGTTCAGCAAATCGCATCACATAAGTTAATTGACTTGCCCAGGCAGGAAATGACATTGAATTTACTCAGGGAAGTCACTCGCCAGCTTCTGCCTATGATTTTTAGCCACCGTGGGCTACAAAATATCCGACAATTCTATGAACATAATAAGACGATCGAATTTCGTGAGGCTGGTATTCGCGACGGTTTCCCTACAGTTGACGGTTACGTCATAGCCTTCCACGTTTTACGCACTTACAACCATTTCAAAGGCTTGCTGAATGACACCCTCTTGTCACCGGGCGACAAAGCGTCCACTATGAATGTGCAACATTTGGAGGATTTATGGAAGGCCATTTTCACTACTCTTCCACTCAATGAAATTGATGAGTTCGGTCATACTCGTCCGGGTTCCCGATTCCGTGCCAAACAAGAGAACTGGTCAACTATCCAATCATTGGTGTTGAAAGTCTTGGATGCATATGGTCTCAGTTCGGAGTGGTCCGCGGCTTACATCAAGTACTGCCGTGCTGTGTTCCAAAGATGTTTCCTCTTGATGGCGGTATGGGGATGGCGCGATTGCAAGATAATCTTACAGACTTTGTTTGGCTTTTATGCCAAAAATATGCTATATAATCTCAAAACTGAGGAGACTTTCGGATCTCCATTGTTTCTCGAAATGCTGGATACTAATCCTACTATAGAACTCGAAGCGGGCGATTCAACATTCCATCTTTTTCTCAAAATTCTTGGCAGTGGTCTTCGCTACCTCTCTCAGATTCATGACAAAAAAGCAATGAAAAACATTGCATGGCGTTTTCTCCCGAATCACGGGCGGATCTACCCAAAAGAGAAACCTCTTGACCGTGAAGACCTCAATGCCCTCAGAAACCACCACGATCTTCTTTGTACCCTTTATTGGGCTGTTCCAGACGGATGCAGACCCAGGGTTCAGATTATTCGCGACCTAGTTGACCCTGCAACTTCTCACCTGGAGACGTGCAACTTGAGTATTCGCTCGTGGAGGCGACTTGTGCACTTCAAATTGTCAACGACTGAAGAAGACTTTACTCTGAAACCATTTGCTGGCTGGTATGAATCTTTCACGTCTGAACTGGTCCGACAACATTTGCTCGCAAAGACTGAGGTCGAAGAGCAAGCGAAAGGTCAAATGATATTTTCGACGCAGGTCCTAGAATCGACAATATCGCACAATCAACGCCAAATAGAGACAATTCTATCATCCACTGTAGCCGCGATGGAATCAGCTATTAAATCAGCGCGGTCCATTGAACAAGCTGGCTCTCTCATAGAGGGGGTCCCTTTCACCAAGCTATTAAATCTTTTCGGTCCTACGAACTCAAGGGTCACCCCTATAATTAACCAGACACTTCAAATTATTATATGCCTTCTCTCAAAAGATTCACTAACTATTGTTGGGGCGGCTCCCGCTGTTAACGAAGATAGCCAGGAGTACGGTGATTGGTCTGCCATTGAAGAAGTGTACGATGAGATCTCAGAAGTTGCAGCCCCTAGCACAGCAATTCATTATCTACACGATGTGGTTCAGCCGGTTATCTCCGAACTCCTTTCAAATTGTTTCGGCCAGGAAAGATCCCCGGAAGACTCTCTGCTGCTTAAAGTGACGGAATGCTGGTCTTGCATGGCACAAGCTTTTGTCAAAAATGGTCTACATCACTGGAACAGCTATCTCAATTCTTACAGTAAACATTCTTGGACTGCCCTACGAACGACACCCCAGACCAAGAAGTTTGCATCTCAGTTCCTTGCTAGCTGCATAGAAAAGGACAGACGATTTTTCGTGGACTGTAGACTACAAATCCTTGAAATGTGGTCATCATGTCTTGTTGAGAGAACCTCGATGCTGAAATTCCAGCATCGCCTTACGGAAGTGCTTCTGAATGAGCAGGATGGGACGTTTCTATTTAAGAACCTCCCGTTCTATCGCAGAGAGGATAACCGATACCACATCACACTCTCTGAATTTACGGACAGGCGTGTTTCCTTGATCTCTAGTCTTCTATCAAACATGCGTGAGCATCTAGAAGAGCTCGAGGCCAGCGGCCCTAGCTCTAGGTTGTTCGAGACACGCGATGAATACAGGGAACTGATCATGGCCATGATGTCATCTATGAAGGCAAATTATCAGGAGTTAGGCCAGTCGGGAAAAGTTGTACAAGGGCAATACGTTGAGTTCGTACATCGTATAGCCAGTTTCATGCAAGAACATAGCCAAGCTATATGCCCTCTTGATAAATATTTCACAGACCCGAGCTGTTTCCCGCCCCCACAACGTGACCCAGAGTATATCGCGGCAAGATTAAAGAGCTACGGAGTCCGACTTCCGTCGACAAAGGCTGCTAAGGCGTTGGTGATATTTCTGCAGAGCGTGTGCGAAGTGGCGGCTTTGGATGATAGGCAAGATGATCTTGTCGATCAACTCTGCGCGTGTATGGAAGATACATACGAGTCAGGTGACATAAATAAGCCGACTTTACGTTTTTTCCTATTGCAGTGTGTGTTTCCAGTCTATATTGAACGCTCGCTAGATCATGCTGCTGCTTGGATTCTAGTGATACCGATCGCCAAGGCGGTATCAAAGGCTACCCAGAAACTGCTCTATGACATCGACATAAATGACTATGCCTGCATCGCGTCAGTTAGCAGCATATTCAGCGTTATAATGGAGTCTATCCAAAAAGCTTTCCGGAGAGCTTTTGATCACCGACATCATGTTCAAGACCCTCCTACATTAGTTGTTCTTCACTTTTTTCTTCAAACGATCAATTCAATGCTCCCAGTCCTTGATTACATCGACAGAAACGGCTTCAATGATTCTGATAACATGTCTATGTTGAAAACATTACGCAGATACACAGTCTTTGCAGTAAGAGCCCTCGTTGGATCACCTACCGCGGTAGATCCACTGCCAGATGAACCACTGCCCTCCGAAAGCCCGGTGGGCCAACGCGATATCCCCCCGCTGCTTACAGAAACACGTTCATTTGCAGCTCGTGAATTTCAAACGTGCCTTACAACCAACTGGTCGAAGCACGACGGTAGATATTTCATCCGTCGAGGAAAGGAAGGCAAAGAGGTCAGAAGCCATATTATCAAATCAAGAGAAATCGTTGATATTACGGAAGCAAAAGCAGCATTTGTTCATGCAGCAAATGCGTTCTTGAGTCGCTTGAAACCATGTGATGACTACGATGAAAGTGATCTTCAACTTTATCCAGATTCAACTCAGAAGCCTACAATGTACGACCTACACGAGAGAGACATTGATGACTTTATCGTTTAATGATCTTATGTATTAAGCATCTATAAATATTTTGCATTGGTGGCGTTTGTGTATTATATAGTTCATCTGCTGCTGAATGACACGGATATGAAATCCAATCAGCTATCTATTCAATGATACCGAGGTAATTACTATCTACTGCGCTATAAAGAGCCATCGAATCGGCCATTACCTGGGTATAATGATAAATCCGGCGAATCTATCCGGTCATCCTAACCCTCTTCTTGAGTGATTGTGTATGTAGCTGGTGTAAAGGTTAACGGTTCGTTAGCAAACTCAAGATCACATAACAGCAAGCAAACTATTGACACAATCTATCTCACTCACCATACAATGGATGATCCGTAGGCGTGTACGGATCAACCTTGACCCCTAACTGGTTCGGCATAGAACTGCTGAACTTGACAAAGTTTGCCTCTTCATTAACGCATTTAAATTCAAAGGCAAGTTTCTCCTCGCGATCCTTGACGCCGTTATATGTCTTGTATAAGATTGCACCACTGGAGCCAGCGAACGAGCCGGGCGCATTGACGCAAACTGTCTGCTGGGTGCCGCTCCGTATAAAATCCGGTAAAACTCCGTCTATAGAACCAGCTTGCAATATAGGATTGGCGTCGTATAAGTCGGATTTAAGGTGGTTGTTTATGGTCAGGATGGTACGGTAAGCGATTGGCATCGTGCAAACTCGCACTAGATTTAAGTACTGTAACAAATGCACATATCAATCATAGACACTAAGGTACGATAAAGTGGAAGACGAAAAAAAAAAATCAATTGCTGGTCTATTTCTTCTAAGCCAATTCATTCTAGTGATGCGGTCATTGCGTAAGAGCCAGGAATCTGAGCCCGACAGGTGTGTGGCACACAAAACAACATTATACGTTTTGCCACAGATGAACATCTCCTAGAACGTATAAACATTCCTCCAACTACCACTCAAACATACTTAAGGGTCTTGTTGGCAGTTAAATAACAGGGACATCCCGCTGCGTACCCGGCGTTAGGGTTAGGCCACAGCTCGGCGGGCCATTCTTTCCGAGACGTCCTGCTTCATGTCGTACCTGCAAACATCATGTTAACACGCTACGTCTTCTTCAGTAAAATTATAGGAGTCAAGTATCCTCACGTGTTCATCTCTTCAATGGTCAGCTTGTTTGTCTCGTCTTGGACCTTATATCTCTCATTGGTGGTATTGCTTGAGAACCCTGTTTCGATCATTTTTGTCCCAGTCAGAACTGCATCTTTAGAATTTGGTTCCCTTTTCTGACTTGTAAACATACCAATACGCTCGTAAATATTCTCCCTAGCTCGCTGGGAGGCTGCCTGTACTCTCGTTGCCCGTGGCTTCCGAGTCTGCTCGTATACTTCCAAGGCTTGACGAATATCGCCTCGGAAATGCTCCTTGCTAAAAACTAGGCCAAGGCATGCCGCGTCTTCAATAGCCATACAAGCTCCTTGGCTCTGATCTGGCATCATCTTTTTTATTCCAGAATTATTAGCATAATGACCTTGTAGCTAGAAAAGGGTGAGTGCTAGTTTGACGGAAGTCCTCACCGGATGCGCAGCATCTCCCATAACACATGCTACGCCTTTCTGCCACCATTCATAGGGCTTGTGTACCC
Source organism: Trichocomaceae sp. PYS4502 (assembly GCA_023625875.1). Classification (NCBI taxonomy): domain Eukaryota; kingdom Fungi; phylum Ascomycota; class Eurotiomycetes; order Eurotiales; family Trichocomaceae; species Trichocomaceae sp. PYS4502. Next base: position 49,127 of record JAMAFX010000068.1, read on the forward strand.
ACAATCTCCATGGGCGAATATCCTTTCCAATACTCAAATGCTTGAACACATTCCGGTCCAAGTCTGGATACGGTGCTAGCAACTCTTCTAAAGTGGCTTCTGCGTCCCATTTCTGGGTAGCGTAGTCGCCCTTTTCTCGTGGGAAGAAGCAATAATAAGATAGAAGTTTGCCTCCATTGCACGGAGATAAAACAATTTTATTAGGTGTGCCGTGGCCGCCCCAGTATTCAATGGCGCTGTTCTGAGAGTAGTCCACAAGTCCAAGAGCAACGGCTTCTTCAGTGGTCACATTGGTATGCAAACAGCTAGAAGAGGATGGAGTCTTTTCCGGGTGAATGCCTATCAGGCCACGGACAGCTGAGCCAATGCCATCAGCTCCGATTACTACGTCGTGTTGGGCGGTATTCTTGTTTTCAAAGGTTATGACACCCGACTCAGTATCAATGTCGATGCACTTGATTTTCTCTTATTAGTACTTTTGCAAATATTCGAAGAATATGTATAGAACTAGACGGACCTTGTGGTTTACCACTATCTTTACAGGCGTTCCTTCGCCTTTCTCTCCAACAGCACTGTCCATTAACATGGCATGCATGTACTGTCGATGGAACATATTATAAACCTAGATAATATAATCAGCACCGTGGTATCAACAATCAAACACAAGTACATGGATATGCAACTTACATGGCCCCATTTTTCCTCGTAATCTGCCAAGTCATAGACGTTCATCGGCTCGCCAGTATTCCAGTCTCTGTTTATCAGCTTGCGCAGGATAACGGGATCTCCCATTTCGACATTGACGCCCCATTCATGGAGCCAGCGAGTGCCATTCGCTGCACATGAGATGGAGGCGCCAACTTCTCCTACGAAGTCAGCACGCTCGTAGATTGTGACTGTGTGTCCGTTACGTCGAAGGGCAATGCCGGCTGCGAGACCACCGATGCCGCCGCCAATAATTGCAATGGACAGGGGCTGCCATTTCGGTTCTTCTGTTTTGGAGATCATTTCTAATGTTGGTTACTTTTTGAGGATATGTATGTTGTGGTTTTCCTTCGGGGACCTAGGGTTTATATATACTCTATGTCAACCGTAGCGCTTTTTCACTGTCAAGACTGGAAAAGAAGAAGTGTGAGATTAATTATCCTGAAATCCAGAAGTCTTTTCTTTTCAGTTCTCGAGGAGGCTCGCTTGCCAATAAATAAGTAGTCTCTCAAGAGATAAGCTGCCTCTATACTCAGCTCACGGAACACGAGAATTACCGCTTTTGGCAAGTGCGTTAGCCGGGTCCGGGCCGCACACAGCTTTTTCTCCTTCTCATAGATAAGGATGCATGCTCTGACTTGTTGGAGTTATTATGCATATTGCGTCCAGTACTGTGTGCTGGCTTAGATACAAATCGTAGGTTCAGATATGGTGATACTTGGTCGTTTCATGTGTTAATAATCTCCAGAATGGAGCGATGTGAAAAGTAAAAGTGATTTGCATTGTCCGTGGAAAAGAGTCTTGAGGATTAATTATTAACTAGGTATTCAAATAGTAACTAATTGTAGTGTCTTAAATCCCATCAAGCAGCAATCCAAATGGCTCGTAATCAATAGATAGATTCACACCGTCATCGAAAGGCAACACATTGAACCCATCAAGATCAAGGCTGGCCCCTATGTCGGAATCCGCCCCATCTATATTACTACTGCTGGTGTCTACCACCGGTTCTGTCGCTGATAGCTTGGGTACCTGTGTAGCTATCTGAGATGATTGCTCCCATACGTTGGGATAGCCAAATCTACTCTGGCGTTGCAAAGGCTCCATGAGATTATCAACTTCAATATCCAAAACGCAGTCAATATATCGATCTGCTACTCTTTGTCGCGCAGATAAATTTTGTTGTCGATGTCGGACTATAGCTTCCGCAAACGATGTCAAAATTTCATCGTATTGCTTTGCCTGGGGGCTCAAATTCGCTAGATTACGCAGCACATGCCTGGCGCCTTGGAATGCAGATTCGGTTTCGGCACGAGATTCAGCGCCATCGTAGGCAAAGAGGGAGAAGCCTAGTATTAGACCTGCTGCAAATGCCCAAGCTCTAAAACCACATGCAGTGTAAGGTTAGAAAATGGAGTCCCACATCAGTCATACACAAGGAAGTAGTAACTCTTACTTCATCATACACATGTTGTTTAAAATGAGGCCAGACAGCATCGCCTTCTCACACATGGTTGCCATATAGGTGGCCGCACTGATACATACGTGAGCTAGCTCAGGGCTTATTGGCTGCTGCTTTAGATTTCCAACCGCAGCAAATTTAGGATCTGCAGAGACTACAGATGACTCCTTTAGCCGAGAAATCAAGTGTGAGATTAGAAACGACCGTGTTGTCAGAATGACGGCGAAGTAATATATGCAGCTGACATGGATGTTACCAATGGCAGTTTCTCGAACTGCTGAGATGGTCTGGTCTTCATCAAAGGAGATCTGCCGAAAGTCACGAGGCAAGCCATGGATCCATTGGCGCAAGCGCTGAAGAAATCCCTCTGCTGTTGGAATGTCGAAGTTGTTATTAACTCTTTTCAAATGATGCACGATCTCTTCCAGCAAGCATGAACCGTTATAAGCAGCTAAAACCGCGACGCTATGGGATGGTGGGTCGTTTTCCAATGGTGAAAGATTACTGTCGAAAGGCACTGAACTCGCAGTGCGTCCCAGGAGGAAACTAACCACAAGATCAAATGCTCTTAATGATTTGAATGTTCGCCAGCTGCATCAATCAACTCAGTATATTTGTTCTATTTTGACATAAAAGAACATCGGATAAGCTCACCGTGTCCTCAATTCGTCCTTCGATAGGCCTTGATCTTGCTTTCCGATATGTAATCCTAGCGCCGCAGCCGCTTTGGAAGCAACGCCGAGATACATATATGCCGCGTTGCGGTGGCATGCCCCAAGCATATAAAATGCCATGAGGAGAAATGTTCGGATTACGTTGATGCTGGGGTCTCTAAGCATACCCTCAAATGCATACTGTTGGCCCTTTGCAAAGTATTTTGCAGCATACTGAAAATCGGAATGGGTTGATCCGCGGCATTGGCCACCGATAGCTATCACTATATAGAGAACAGACATTTCTTCCCTGTTGACTCTTACCCCACGAGAAGAATCTTCGATTTGGAGGAGTCTTTGGATGTCTTCTTTATCGAAAAGATCAAGAAAGCCGCTACACTATAAAGTAAACTCAGTGGGGAATTCTCTTCCACACTAGAAATTAAACATAGCTTACCGCTTCAAAGCATATTTGAATCAATTCTTGTTTTTCTGTTAAACTCTCTTCAAACGCGATGTTGCGATTCACGTTTGTGTCCGCTTCTAGCATGACGTTCAAGCGGCCATTCTCGGTAAATGAGGAGGGGCCCATATATTGAATCATAATACCGCGAAGAAACTGAAGAAATGACAGGGAGGATGTTTCTCCAATATAAACTAGTGACAAGACTTGTATTTTAGCTCATCAAGTCCATATATGTATTCTTGGGTGCAGCGCTACTACCTTTCTCTCCTTTGGAGCTTAGGAGCAATCTGCTTTCTGTACATTCCGGCGAATGCACGGGAGGAGCAACCGAGGAAGCAGCCTCTGGTAGCAGATCGCTTGCCTCATCATGAATCTGGGTCGCAGGAAGATTCCTGGTCTCTTTTGCTGGTCTGGGTGGTGTGGATGTGGGTGCTTCATTTGGTGGGCCGCTGTAAGGCGCAAATCTCACTTCACGGTTGCGGCGAGCTTTTGGCAGCCGCCGCCCTTGTGACTCGCTATATGCACAGTTAACGGGTCTATCACGTCGAAGACAGGATGTGCATGGCTTCAGGGAGTCACATCGTATCTTGGATTGCTGGCAGGGCAGGCAGGCTTTCGATGAACGCTGGCGATCCTCGGGGCGGACTTTAGGCCTAGGCATCTGCTATCTCGGAGATATATAGTATAGTAGATGTATAATATGTATATAGTTATATACGGAGAATAGTTGGAAATTGTGCTTCGGATACGTACTTGCAAGAGAGAAGGTCGAGGTTGCACTGATAAGCACAGAGATACCTACCTAAGGGGAAGAGCGGGCCGGAACCGGACCGGGACTGTTCCGTCGTCTGGGGCAATCCGGGGTGGAAGAAGATCGACCTCCTCCTCTTTCAAATATTGTATATTGGAGAAACGAGGCTATAAAAGCAGCTGTTTTGCCTGTGACTTTAAATATGTAGCCGTTACTGACCGGGCTTTCCATACTACATTTTCAAAACCAAAGAGAGAACTAGAAAGAAGACCGCCACAATGTTGGGAAAGATTGCCCTAGAAGAAGCCTTTGCCCTTCCTCGCTTCCAAGAGAAGACCAGATGGTGGGCTTCACTGTTTGCGGTCGATGCTGAGAAGCATGCCTTTGAAATTAGCGACATCACAGATCAACGCATCAAATACATGGACGAGTACGGTGTAGGATACACGATTCTGTCATACACAGCTCCAGGGGTGCAGGACATCTGGGATGCTAAGGAGGCGCATGCCTTGGCTGTTGAAATCAATGACTATGTTGGTCCGATTATCAAGCAACGTCCGGACCGGTTTGGTGCTTTTGCGTAAGCAACTTTTAATTCCATATACTGGTACCTAAACCCATAGTTAAGAATTGAAAGGCTGACTAAAGTTCCCCTTTGCTCTTAAAAGAACACTATCAATGCATGATCCAAAACAAGCCGCAGATGAGCTTCGACGTACAGTCGCTCAGTATGGCTTCAAAGGGGCTCTAGTTAACGACACTCAGCGTGCAGGCCCTGAAGGTGACGATATGATATTCTATGATGGACCAGAATGGGATGTATTCTGGTTGACCGTGACCAAGCTTGATGTCCCTTTCTACTTGCACCCTCGTAATCCGACAGGTACCATTCACGAGAAGCTCTGGGCTAAAAGGAAATGGCTCATCGGACCACCATTGAGCTTTGCACAGGGCGTAAGCCTCCATCTCTTGGGTATGGTTACCAATGGTGTTTTCGACCGCCACCCGAAACTGCAGATTATCATCGGACACCTCGGTGAACACCTTCCGTTTGACTTCTGGAGGATCAACCATTGGTTTGAAGATGTCAAAAAGCCCCTGGGACTGAAGGAGACATGTAAGAAGACCATCAGAGAGTACTTCGCACAGAATATATGGATTACCACGAGCGTGAGGCATTCCCCAACAAAGAACATGAAGCCAAAAAGACTAACAATTGAAAAATATATTAGGGCCATTTTTCAACTCCGACTTTGCAATTCTGTATCAACGAGGTTGGCGCAGATCGGATCCTGTTTTCAATCGACTACCCCTTTGAAAGTTTCAAGGATGGCTGCGTATGGTACGATAGAGATGTGGAGCTGAACGAGACAGATTATAGGAAGATTGGGAAAACAAATGCACAAAAGTTATTCAAAATTAATGCCTACAAGGACGCAGAGGTGTAGGATGGTCCTGTTGGTGAACCCGGATTAGGGCTGGGATTACACACGAGCGAAAAGGTAGGTAGGTACCTATAGTTGAATATCTATTAGTGAAGGCCGAAGACATTATATGCCATTTGGCATATTATAAGAGACTAAAGACATTAACCATAACGCATATGATTACCATCTATTAATTTACATTGTGTAATAATCCACTCCTAACGCCTTAACACCTGAATGCGCGTATGACCGAAAACCTCATCCAAGCACTCGCCATACCGAGGGGGAGATACTAAACCTCTTCGATAAGTTTTCTCCCTGAAGACCCAATACCTGTAAAGCTCCCAAACGGACGGCTCGCCGGTGCCCCGAGCATTTCTGCAGGGACTGCTACCTTGCACCCGTCGCGGTTACTGATCCAGCGTATGACTGTTTCATCTGGCTTCTCAAACTCTACTGCGACATCTGGCGTGCCCTCGCCACCCAGTTCGGCAACTGGCACGCGGCCACGGCGTTTTGGAGCTTGTTTTTTGAGTAACCGGTTGATAGTATCCATCTTGAGATGTCGGTTAGTCTCTAAGTAGAAAGATAGAGAGAGACTCAACTAACCTTTTCTTCCTCATTGCGCTTCTCGCTCAAGTTCTTCCTTCGTCGCGCCATTTCAGCTCGGCGCATAGCGTGCTCCTCTGCTGTAAGATGTTTCTTGATTTGTGGCTCTGAACGATGATATTTCAGCAAGTACTTGCAGACCGTTTGGATAACATGATTTCTTACCCATGGGTAATTGTAAAAAGTCGGTGCCCAATGAACCTCGCTGGCGTTTGGTGAGTTTAGTCAAGTCCAAAGTGCTGTCGTCGTCTGAGCCGAGACCATCATCATTGTCTTCCTCCTCTTCGGCGCCCACTTCTTCCTCGTCCTCATCCTCCTCTTCTCCGCCTGCTTCCCCCATCTCCTCGTCTTGGAGCATGGTGTCTTCAGGCTCGCCATCAGCGTCGCTCTCTAGCTCAGACAACTCATCGTCATCATCGGCTAATTCCATTTCTTTCTGCTCAACAGGCTTGAGGGGCTTAGATTTGCTAGTTGCAGCGGCAGGCTGTCGAGCAGCCTTCCGCCTGGACACAGCTGGTCGAGGCGTTTCATCGTCCATATCTAGATCGCCTTCGGCGTCAAGTTCCTCATCCTCGGCTGTGTCATCCTCTGAGTCGGCAACAATCTCTTCTTCTTCATCTTCATCTTCCTCGTCCAGTTCCTCATCTTCCTCGTTATCCTCATCATCGACATCCTCATCGTCCTCATCCTCGCTGATCTCTTTTAGATTTTTGTTGTTCCTACTGCTACGTTTGCCGTGAACCACTGGATCTTCAGTGAAGATGTTGTGGCGAGCAGCCCGACTGTTCCTGCTGTTAGTCACCTGGCGGAGTTTGCTTGACGACATCTTGACTGTCAGGCGAATAGATCTAGAGCCTGGAGGCGAAGTTGGTGCTGAGCGTGACACAGTCACTGAGGGAGCGGGGTCAGCTCCGCGCGTGAGTCGGCCAGTCCTTGTTGCCATGTTAGCATCCTGTCCTGAGCCCGCGATGGCATGCGAACGAAGCGCACGGGTCGGTGGCATGATGTCAAATCCCAGGTAAAGAAGGAGCGAGTGAGGTGGAAAGGGAAAGGAAATGTGCAATGCAAAAGTAGAAAAGAGAAAAAGACAAAAAGAAAGAGGTCGGGGAAACAAAGCATGCGATTCTTCTGTGCGGGGGTGGGCGGCAGTGCGCGGTTTCGTATAGTTGAGCGATGAGGATGGGCTAGTGCTCGTTAAGAATAAAATAAAGACAGATAAAGATAGATATACATAGTAAGTAACCTTGCAAGGCATGATATGGTGATAAGCAAGCAAATCAGATACAGGCACACTGTTATTTTATGCATGCATCGCGCCTCTCTCTGCCATAAGGTTTATGATTCGACCAGGCTGAGCAGAAGAAAAGAAGACAAGGTTACATGGTCTGGCGTGGACAAAGGCATAATTTCGGGCTCCTGTGAGAATAAATTGAAAGAATTGACGAGCAAGGGAGAGAATATGCAAGAAACGGTTGGATCCGGGATTCATGGATGTCCACTACTTACTTACTAGGGCCGGTCACGGTGGGAGGGCTCGGAGTTTCTAGAGGCTAGAGTGATAACAATATAGTGATGATATTTTCCTGGCCGAGTCGAAGGTCGCCCAAGCAACTGAATATTGATATTCTGGCGGTGGTGGCACAAGAGCAATATAACAAGCACAATGACAATGACAATGACAGCAACAATAAATCAGTCCTTCAGGAGATCAGAGACTGGTCGACAAGGCGGTGAGGCTGGTTTCAGGATTGGCGACAGAACAGATTCACGTAGTGATACCAGTGGGAGACGATATAATCCCAACTGCATGCAGCATACAGCCAGGATACAAGGAGCGAGAGAGAATCTTTTGAAACATTTTGATTATTTCGCATTCACGTTGACCGCTGCCTCAGGCACTGATTGCAGCCTTGCAGCCTTGGTATTGCTTACGTACGGACGGTGTATGGACAGCGTGGCACCGCGTACAGAAATACAGACGGTATGTAATAAATAGCGCCGTTTGATTGGCCGGATCCACGTGACGGCTATGTATCGTTGAGCCGAGGCAAAACGAACGACAGCGCATCTACGAGCAGTGAGCACTCTCTTCACATTCGTACACAATGAACGCCAAATAGACCAGACGTAAGGAACATTACCATGACAAACGACTCTTCCAAACCTCCAACCCCGGAGTGGCAACGCAACTCCTCGCCAGCCTCATCCTCCACAGACTCCGACCTCCCCCCCAAGCCGCAGCCAGATTCAGACAGACCAGCTATACTACAACAGGCAAAAACCTTTCTCTCCGATCCCACCATCAAAGATGCCACGACCAGTCGTAAAGTGGCGTTCCTCGAGTCAAAGGGCCTCACAAACGACGAAATCAACTCGTTGCTTGGTGTAAGCCGCAATGAAGATGCGTCCGACGACACCAGCAGCAGCGAGACCAGCGCATCGTCCGCGACAGCTGTTTCAACTACACCCCCATCTACCTCTGCACGAGACGTGCCACCAATCATAACATATCCGGAATTCCTCGTCAATGCTTCAGAGCAGCACAAACCCCCTCTCTTATCGCTGCAAAGCGTCCTCTACACCCTCTACGGTGCCGCTGGCGTGGGTGCCACAATATACAGTGCCAGTGAATATCTCGTGAAGCCGATGCTCAACACACTAGTCGGTGCTCGACACGAACTTGCCGAAACTGCGCTGGCTAATTTATCAACCCTGAATGAGAAACTCGAAAGGAACGTCTCCAAAATTCCCGTGCACATACCGACATCGGAGAGACCCGAAGACGAAGAAACCGACGAGACCGAGTCGATTACGTCAGATCCTACAGAAGTCTTTCATCGTGACATTGCAACGCAGACATCTCCCGATCTTCTAGACGCATCCACGTTCTCCGGCGCACAGAAAGATTCAGATGGCGATCCACACAGGGCCATAGATTCCCATACACGAAACCTTACACAGATAACCTCTCGTCTCCGGGAAGTTATTTCCAGCCAAGCCGCCTCAGGCGAGATCGAGAGCTCGATGCGAGACCAAGTCTCGAGTTTGGAGACGTACCTGGGAGGACTAAGCTATTCCTCGTATAATGCTTATCTCGCTCCTAATTCCTTGTATAATAATAACATATATAGCTCTTCGTCAGGGACCGCGGGCCGGGCCAAAGAGGAAGATGCCATTTCAACCTTCAGAGCCGAGATTAGAGGCGTGAAGGGTGCGTTGCTGAGTGCGAGGAATTTCCCATCTGGGAGACCGGCGGGTGTTACCAGGTAGTGATAGCATATAAAAACATAATAGTACCTATATTGAGTGAAGCACACGAATTCATAATACATAGATAGATGGTTAATAGCAACACGACCTCAAATCTTACGTCCACTATGAAAAGGGGGGAAAAGGAAATGACTCATGCATGGCTTTCAATAAACAGCAAAATTAACAACAAGAAAGGTTTTATTTAATAATATAAATCCAATACCACCACAGGACATGCCACGTCCCATCTACCATCTTATTCATAAGAAGAACAGAAAGGGGAAATACAAGGCGATATTTATGGGGTTGCTCGACTCATGCTAATCAATCGCTTTACACCAACCTGTTTACTCAGCCGTCAGTCAAGTTACACACAAATATGATATATATATATATATATATATTGAAAATAAAGCTTACCATCCAGTTACCACACTCATCCGTCCGGTTCGTCAAGATATCGAGATGAATATTCTTGGCTGTCTCGTAATCCCTGTTCTGAAGCGCCTTGGCCAATTCCACCATATCGGCAATCGTGTTAGGCTTGAGTAAGTCCTCATTGTTGAGATGATCGAACAAGATGTTTAGCCGGCGCTCTGCGTCGTCAACTTGGGCTTTGAATGATGCCGGTGCTCGCCCTTTCACACGCTGCATGTCACTGGAAAGGAGCTCGTAAATAGGGAGAGCATTAGATGGAATGTGAGATCGGTCACCGGGAGCTGATAAATGGGAATTAGTATCATATCTAGCATTTTACACTTTTGAGTATAAAGGGGGGGTTAGGAAGCTTACGATATTTGGGTGGAGCTGGTGCTGTCTTCTTCTGCGACTGTGCCGTCCCCGGTCGCGATCCCGCTGCCGATGGTGGTCCGACAGCTGCCCCAGGTGGAGGCGGTCCAGCTTGTTGAATCGGAGAAGCAGCTGGTTGCTGAGGTGCATAAGGACCGCTAGGTGGAGGTCTCGTTTGGGGTGCGGCTGGCTGTGCTGCAGGGCTAGGCGCATATCGATTAGTTGGCGGAGGGCCAGTCGGCGGTGCATTGTAAGGAGAAGGACCCCGTGGGATGGGTGGAGGAATGGCCATTCCAGGAATGGTTGTTGGAGACTGTGTTGTGGCCGGAGGAGCATATGCGTTAAGAGGCACTGGAGGGTTCGAAGACACTGACTGCGCTCTGGAAGGTGCAACCGGGGGTGACGTTATACGTTGTGGTGGTAGAACACCGGCCTTAGGTGGAGGTGGAGGGGGAGCTCTTTGTCCACCTACAGGGGGAGGCCCAATTGGTGGAGAGTTTGGAGATGGAAGTGGCTGCTGTTGACCAGGGAAAGGAGACGCAACCGCAGCCGGTGTGCCGCGTCTGGACGTCGATTTCTGCGCTCCGAATCCTTCAGGCAAGTCGTTCCAGGCTGGGAGATCAGTTCTAGTTGTATATGTTGATACCTGAGGCCCAGAAGGGGATTGGTTGTACGCCCTAGGCGGCGGTGGCACTCCCCCAGGTGCAGAAGGAGGCGGGACACCGAACTGCTGCGGAGGGGGTGCAACTTGAGGCTTTGTAGCTTGCACGGGCTGGTAACCACCGCTTGGCTGATATGGATTGGCTGCAAATGAGGCATAAGGGTTTGCGGGTGCAGCAGGCGGTGGTGTATTTGTCGGGGCGTACATGTTGCCGACAGAGGGTGCCGGGCTGAATGATGGTTGAGGCGGTTGGTAGATGTTTGGTTGTGGGAGAGAGCTCGTCCGTGCTTGCGGTATCTGAGCTGCAGCTTTCGCAGCAACAACAGGTGCTTTTCTTGTTGCCAGTCTGATCCTGTTTCTGGCAGCATCTGCCTCATCATACTTCTCTGGTACCAGACCCAGATACCGATCGGCCACATCAAGGTGGCCATGTGAGGCTGCAACATCGGCGTACTCGATATACTTGTCATAGAGCACACTGAGCTTCCAATCGGCATCCTTCTGACGGTCGGCGTCTTGGTAATTCGTCACTTGGCGGAATATGGTGACTTTTTCAACGAACGCCTGCAAGGCGCGAACATGGACGGAGAAACTGGATCCCTCCTGGGCCAGGTCAAGACCCTGTTTCTCGCCTTCTTTGAACTCCTCAAGCCAGATGGTAACCACTTTCTCAAGTTTCGATCCTGCTAAATAACAGAAAGAGGCATCCTTGCGAATGCTCTTGTCTGTGGTAAGTTCAGCTTGTTCTTCAAGCCGGTCACCAAGCGCTTCGCAAAGGTCAGGAAACTCCTTCTCGTCTGCAAAAGTACATAGCGTCGCCATGATCTCCTTCCAGTTGGACAGATCTGCGTTATGGACAACATCCCAAAGATTCTTGCCGGCTATTGATGATAACAGGCGAACGTAGTTTGGCCCCCCGTCTTGCTTCGAGAAATATGCTTCCTGAACCTTTTCGATGCATTTGTCTCCGCCACAAACCGCAATCATAAATGCGTCGGACAGACGATCTTCCTTGAGCGCTACATCAAGAGCCCGTTCGAATTGACCTAGTAAAAGTGCTCTAGTAATCGCTTTGTCCGCCTCGGATTCACTTCCGGAATAGATGTTAAATGGATTGTTAGTTTGCGCGCCTTTAGAGGCACCCAAGTCAGTCAAGAAGTTATCTGAATCACCTGAGGTGTCAAAAATTGATTGAAGACGTTTATGCTTTTTCTTCGCATCACTGACTGCCCGTTGAACATCTCCATTCGTCTCTCCCTTGATTTCCAACCTGTTGACTTCATCAGCGATATCGTTGACGTCGTCAGAGAAGCCAAGATAAGAAGCCAGGCCCTTCCGTGGGTTTTCTGAGAGCAAGTTCTCAATGACTCTCCAGTCAGACTTCTCTTCCTCCGTTGAAGCACTCTCGATGCGGGACTGGCAAATACTTCTAAGGTCACCCTTTTTGAGAGCATTCTCAAAGCTCTCGGCGGCACTACCGACACTAGAGTCAACTTGAAAGGGAGTTATCCTAACTTTTGAGGTGCGGCTGTTGCTATCACTGAGGCCAACAGAGATAACTCTGCCCCCAAACCCGAATGACGCTGAAACAGGTCTTTCAAGCCATTTTGGCGTTTTCGTCAGCGAGAACGTGGTGGCTTGAGGCTGAGTCTGCGCTCGTGCAAAGAAATCCTCTCCATCCAAGGCTTGATTCTGAGTAGCAGCCGCCCGAGCGGCTTCTTTGCTGGTATTTTGGATAGTCTGAACTGTGATCTTGCCATCAAATGATGCAGTGGCAAAGAAGTTGGGATTGTGTGGGTTCCATCGTGTTTGGAAAGTCCAGTTCGTTACAATTGGCAACTCTCCGTAGTTTTCACCTGTCTGAGGATTCCAGCAGATTGTTCGATTGTCCTTGCCGGATGACAATAACAGATCGGGGTCCTGCGCACACCACGACACTGACAATACTCCGGATTCATGTCCTCTCAACACCTAAAAGACAAAGAAACAAAATGGTAAGTACCCCTTTTTATTAGTCTGGAGGTGACTGGTGATATTACTTACCCGCTCGGGGGCATTGGAGTTTCGTAGATCCCAAACGAGAATGACCGGATCAGACTCCAATGGTATGGATGTCACCAATTTTGTTGGCTGCACAGGTTATTAAAGGGGAATTCAGCTGTGAGAAGGGGAGAAAAACCAAACCTTTTCGGGATCCCAAGCCACAGCGCTGACAGGTTTCCGGCCGTAGTTGTTTAAAGTCAGACTCTCTTTCTTCGTCTTAACGTCCCATACAGTCACAAAGCCTGCACTGGTACCCGTTACCAAAATGTGTGCAACCTTCTTGTTCCAATCCAAACATTCAATGTCGTCTGCGCGAGCGGCGGTATTTCCTAGGCGAAAAGGATTCTCTGCATTATTTAAATCGGTAATGAACAGCTGCATAACATATCAGTAACGCATTCCAAACTGTATACGGAATATAAACACAGGGCGTACCTCGCCTTTCGCGCCTCCAGTAGCGAGGAGATTCGAATGTTTTGGATTGAACTGTAAAGACTTGATGGCGCCAGAATGCCTTTGCGTTGAGGTTAACAAAGCATCACTGTATTTAACCGTCAGCAAAGCAATCGATGTATCTATAACTCGTCCCGCTGACCTTGTTCCGTTTAGAAGCTTGTCGGCATCCCAGAGCTTGAGCGATCCGTTATCAAGAGCTCCAGCAACAATTCCGCGCTTATTATCAAGATGATCACTCCAGGCTAGATCGTGGAAACTATTGGGGAGAAAATGAATTAGCGAGAGAGGCAGATGCACGGACGAGAAACGGTCATGGCAACATAAACATACCCTGACTCTATAGGGACTTTGACCAAAGGTTGCAGCTCCCCGGTAACGTTATCCTTGTCGAGCCCCAAATCCCACAGCTCCAAGTTGGTTTCATTCGAAAAATCAAAGTCCACAGCACCAGCCCGAGTTCCGGTGGCTAACAGGGGCGCCTGAGCACCGGGAGACCAGGCGAACGTGGCCGTTCGGGGAATCTCCCTAATGCGCACCATGGCAATGTGTGCGTATTCAAACTACTAGTCGCGAGGGGCCCAGGGTAAACAATCAGTCATCGAAGTCGCAGGAGGGAACAATAGGCACACCAGTGAGAAGAATCCACTCGGTCAAAAAATACCCAATTGAGAAGCACGGGTATCCCAGGAGATCAAGACTATAGACTGCGCGTGGTGCACTGAAGTTCACGTCGAGATGTCAGATGTATCCAAGTGGCCTTAGGCTTCTGGAGGCTGCCTTAGGCCCGCAGCGGACGGGGAGCCTGGACGCCTCAGGCACCAGCACCCACGTGATTTTTCCGCCGTCATTGGATCAATCGCATTGAGTTCTCAGATTATTATACTCTTCAGAGTCTTCTGAGTTCACTGATTCTGATTTCAGCCATTTTCTTAGTGCCTACTGAATTACTCGCGGTCCGACATTCTCTTTGAAAATATGAGCGAAACAGCCCGGTTGAAAAGCACGGTGTACGTCGGCGGCCTCGACCAAGCAGTGACATCTCAAACGCTCACAGAGGCTTTCATTCCATTCGGAGAAATCGTGCATGTCTCACTGCCGAAGCCAGACTTGCCCTCGTCTACAGACAATCATCGAGGCTTTGGGTATGTTGAATTTGAGGTCCCCCAAGACGCGAAAGAGGCCATCGACAATCTGGACCAAAGTGAACTATATGGTCGCATCATAAAAGTCGCAGCAGCAAAACCTCAACGGGATGCGAACGAGGGTCTTGGAAGTAAAACGGCTATTTGGGAACAGGTGAGGCTATTACTGGAACAATTACAGAGAAATTCTAGTAACGTGCATTTCTTCTGACTACTTCTACTTCTGGCAGGAGGGCTATTTGGCAAAATATGCCGTCAGCGAAGAAGACCGCCGAGTCGCCGAAGAAGCTCGTTTGGCAGCCAATAGCCGTCCCGAAGACCCAATGCAAGGTCTCGAAGGGCTTGACGTTGCCGGACCCAAACCAGAGTAATACATAATACATAACACATTACACGCGTATAGGAATGAGATGGACCAAATTCAAGGACAGCACGGTGGTACATATGATATTGCTACATTGAAGCTTTCACTTGACCATTCTGCAAACTGTTACGAAAACTGCCACGAGGAAAAAACTCAACAACCAGGCTGATATACAATCGACAGACAAATGTGTAAAGCCATCGAATTCTGCCAGGATATCTCCTACTCGTGCTTCTCATCCATTCGCCACACCTTGACAATTCCACGCACGAATTTTATCCTCTAGTGGCCACGGTCCTCTGGCTTGTTGCGTGACAGGCGAAGGGTCTTGTCGGCGAACAGCTTGTGGGTGCTGGAGTAGATGGCGGCGCCAACGGCAACGCTGCAGCAATCCGGTTAGTCCGGGTCATGGGGATGCGAGTTAGAATCATGTATCATATATTCGGGAACTTACCCCAGGACGACACCTTAAATGAAAATATAGTTAGCCATGTTTATAAGATAGCAGTAGTATGAGAATAGCTCCCCGAGGTCGAGAATCTTGGGCTTACCGAGAGGAATCAACTCAGGTGGGATCTTCTTGACCAGACGGAGGCGCTGTGAGATAGTGTGAGCTAGACATAGTTAGTAACCCGGCATAACGAAGCTAATTCTGATTCATCGCCAGTTGTGGCAGACAGGCAGTCCCTACCGCTCATGTTCTCCTTCTAGAGAGCGAGTTAGTTGTAACAGACAGACACTAGAACCAGGCAAGGAACACATACAGGAGCGGCCATCACGGGTCGCGTAGGGCGCATTGCAAGAGGTCGAGTAGCGAACATTTTGACGCAATCGATTCTAGAGCTGAGGCTGGGTAACTGACTACCTAGATACGAGTTGGGTGAGCTGTAGACGAAGCGGCGAGGATGACGGTGACGGTGGCATGTCGTTTTGGTTTTCGGGGCTGCGGGTAAACGGTAATCCCTGCGCCACGAGTGGCTGGAGGTTTTTTTCTCGCTAGGCCGAGAACGGTAGCGGGAGCTCCGCCGCGCACCCGAACCTCAACCTCACTCAACCTCTACCTCTACCTCTACCTGCAACAACAACCTGCAACAACAGCAGTCCTCTCTTCTACTCCCTCCAATTGACCCTTTACAGACCCTGTCTTCAACATGAGCGGCACTATTCCCGAGGCTGACCCCGATGAGCCCTTGGAGACCAAGCCCTTCAAGTTCGTGACTGGTGAGTGTGTTCCCGACCCCATTGCGTGATGTCGACCACGCCCGCTTCACGTCAACAAACAATCCTCTTTTGATGGCCAATTGCTAACTGTGTAACAGCTGGTAGGTTTTCTCAATGACTTGGATTTTCAACACTTCTATCGCTCGACTCGAATGGATTGACTATCCCCCTCCTTCCGAGCTGCACGCTGACTGCCGATGTCTCCCGCACAGGCTACGACGCCCGCTTTCCTTACCAGAACCAGTGTGTACCCCTCCACCGTGCTCAAATTGTCTGTTATTTTATTAATACCATGCTAGGACAAAGCACTGCTGGCAAAACTACGTTGATTACCACAAGTGTATTCTTGCCAAGGGCGAAGATTTCCGTCCTTGCCAACAGGTGATATCTATCCACCACCTAATACTTCCTACCTGAGCAATAGCTGAACTTGGTCTTTTTTCCCAACGTACAGTTCTTCCTCGCCTACCGATCTCTCTGCCCCAAGTCATGGACTGACCGATGGGACGATCAGCGTGGTGAGTGATACGCCAATTCCTTGCGGAGATTCTCCTGCTAACAGTGGGAAAACAGGGGCTGGAAACTTTCCCGTCCGTCTTGATTCGTAGATAGCTAGTGTTAGATTGTTGGATTCGGTCCTTGCTCCCTACAACACTCTGTACTCTACTCAATGTGACGGGCTGAAGGGGCTTCGAGCGTCCTGTATCGGGGTCAGACAAACAGCTAGGAAAGTTGTATAAAACCGCGATGTTGTCAAGCCTAAGCAAAGATGTGTTATCTTGATTAGAATCTATAAGTTTTCCTTAGTAGTGCAAGAATCCCGAATGGGTTTCTCAAGGCACATCCATATCAACAACTAGCTATGAGAGCGCACCATCATTACAACATTACCTAGGTACAAGGTAGCATTGACATAAGCATAGATTTCTTCGTTTAACTATATTACCTAGGTAATTGACCGTTACACTGATGAAACGGAGATTCCCGCTGTCCTGGCATAGTCTATTGAACTGAGTGCTTAATCACGGTTACACACCTGCAACGCTGACTTATTGCTCTCGCTAGAACATAATTATACCTAGGTATTCTTTGGAGGGCACCTGAGCAGGTCAAGTGGGATACAAGGTAGTGAGGTGCCTAAGGCTTTCAATATCAGGAGGTACGTAAGTTGCTGACGATAGACTACAATTGAATAACACATACATGCTTATGCACAGTACCTACTACCTAGGTATATCTAGGTAACGGAAAAGAATAACAAAGACGACAGGAAACGAATCAACTTTATCACCATCCAGCTCCAACTTTTGAGATTTAGGAGAAGTGGGAAGATCTGTTGGCATGTTACATGAAGAGTACACAGTGCCAGGCGAGCATCGTCAGGCACTTACCCAGGTATGCTAGGTAGCCGGGGATGCAATAATTCTTCAGGTGACTGGGATATTGCTAAGACGAGCTTGTGAAATCTTAAATTGTGGTATATCCGTGGATGGTTCCACGATACCGGCTGCTGCCTCACCGCGGCCTACCTAGGTTGGTAGATACTAGGAATACTCACACAGTTTAAATAGGTACCTAGGTAGGCACTTATTCGAATCTTTTGCTGTTCGGCACTACTAACGTGAAATATTCGAATCCCCAAATTAGGTATCAGCCTTTCTTGTTGAATAGGCCTTCTCCCATTCCAAGGTTTAAGGCAACAGCCACTAGCCATGACAACCTCCAGCCTGAGGATTTTGAGTCGTATAATTCTTTGTGTGCTAATAAAGGGTAACTGGGCCTGGGAATGGAGTAATGCTTCTTACCAACCGGTCAATATTTATAACGGGAGCAACTTTTTCGACCAATTCAGGTTCTACACGGTAATCACCTCCCCAATCTTCGAAGAGAGGCATTTCCCTTGACGCATATTTATTGGTGGCCATATACTTATCGTGATTATCATCTTGATCTAGGACTACGATCCAACCAATGGCTACGTCCAATATGTTGATGCCAATACAGCGCGGACATCTAGCCTTGTGAAGGTCGTTAATAACAGTCAAGTCTATCTCGGAGTTGATAATTCAACTGTCCTACACGTTCCAAACCGCGGTGCCTCGGGCCGTCAGAGCGTCAGGCTGGAAAGCATCCACACCTTTGATCAGGGCATTCTCATCACTGATTTTGCCCATATCCCGAGTGCCATATGCGGGACGTGGCCAGCATATTGGACGTATGACTATGGTGAAAACCCATATGGTGAAGTCGACATTATTGAGGGTGCCAACAACCAGCTAGGAGATGTTATCAGCTTGCACACAAGTGCGCAATGCCGACTAACCAATAACTCTACGTCTCAATCAGGGACCGACATACGACCCGACTGCTCGCTCAAGACAAATTATGTAGACGGCTGCGGCGTCTCAGGTCCATCTAACTCATACGGAGATCCATTCAATGCCCAAGGCGGAGGAGTCTGGGCATTATTTTTGGGACAAGACGAACTGGCCATCTGGATGTTCCCTCGAAACGCTATCCCGGGTGAAATCTCGAATGGGCAACAGCTGAGACTCGATAAATGGGGCATCCCACTGCTGCACTTCGTATCCAACAGAGGATGTCGTGTTGGTGAGCAGTGGAAGAACCAAACAATTGTAAGTACCATGTAGTCTCTTATTCCTTGTTCCAGGTGCATTCCAGTAACATCCGCTCATCACTTTCCCTTGAATGAGCAGATCTTCAATATCGACTTCTGCGGCGAAAGTGCTGGCGGCACAAATTGGAAAGAGCCATCAACATCGGCCTCGCAAAGCTGTGCAGATATCACGGGGTACTCGTCGTGCGAAGCCTATGTTGCCGCTAATCCTCGAGCGTTTTTAAACTCGTACTTTTTGGTAAACTCTGTGAAAGTATACCAACACCGTGGAGCCGCTGTGGGCGAGTTTTCAGATCAAGGAGCAGCGAGTAAGACGAGACCGTCGTCTGGCCATCTGGTGGGCTGGCTGTTCGTTATGGTGTATATCTTTCAGCGTATCTAATGCTATTTTCTTCCCGTCCATATATTCCTTGGAGTCAGAATTGTGCGTTCGACAAGGCGCACTGTGCATGAGTCAGGACCTTGCGGGCAGCCTTCGTCTGGAAGTAACTTCTTCAACTTGACCTCCAAGGTTTTTTCTTTCTTTATATAACCATGGCCTGCTTCTATCTGCCTGTTGAAAACTTGCACTTCAAATTATGGCCGAATCTTGCATATAATATAAATGCCGTCGTTATCGCTTACCTAGGTACTGGACGTCAGACGACCCCCGCCATTTCTTAGTTGCAGGCAACTTGCAGCTATAGCTTCACTTTCAAAGTTAGGCTGCCTGTGCGGGCCCAGCCTCACTGTAAAGCTACGTGCATTGCAAATTGAAAATTCAACTAGTGCCGATGTGAGTTGTACAAAACCCGAGTCAGCCTCGTTGAATATGATCGTCTACTATTTAGGATTGACGAGTTCCATCTTTTCTCTCTCTCGTTAACGACAGGAGGTATACAGTGAGCCATATAAAATAAAGATTATACTTAAATATACACGCGCATATACCAAAATAATCACACAAAAATGTCACTGCAGCAGTCCTCCCGCTCGTCATCGCCCGTTATGACACCGGCTGAATCGAGTGCTGCAGCGGTGCCCATCGATGCCTCTCTCAAGCGAGACATCCTCAAAAGCATGGTGCAGGTCGCAGTACGACAGACACGTTCATATCAGTCAAGTTCCGCCGGATCATATCAAGCCAGCGCTTTCTTAGTCAACCAGGAATTTGGTCTATTTTTTACTGCAGCTCATGCCGTGCAAGGCCCTTGCGAGGGATATATTATCTCTCATAATGATGAGCGGGTAGGTATTCTCTTCTTCGTGTCCAGCAGGACAGGATTCAAACCTGGTCATTTATCTTGGGCTGACTGAAAATAGTGTGATTTTAAAGTCAAATACGTAGATCCAGAACACGACTATGCAATCTTGCAGTGTCCACCAAAGAAGCTGGAGTCACTTGATCTGGTATGTCTCACGCTCAGTCCAGAGCGCGCAATCGTCGGCTCTCATGTCTATTTGATCGGCAATGATAGCGGCGAAAAAGTAAATATATTACGCGGCACAATATCACGACTGGACACGACTTCGCCGATAAGTTTTGACAGTAATGTTGAACTCATTCAAGCCTCCGCGGCTGGAAAAGGGGGTTGCTCCGGTGGTCCATTGATGACCCTGGCCGGTGAGGCGATTGGAATTTGCGTGAGTGGTCACAAAAACTCGCATTTAGATTGGTTCTTCCCCCTGAATTGCCCTGTCCGTGTTTTAAAAGACATTGTGCACAACAAGCCTGTGTCGAGAGGGACAATCCATACGGTTTGGAAACGATTACCGTTCTATGAATGCCGCCAGTTGGGGCTTTCACATACAGATCAGGCTGAAATAGACTCCGACAAGAATGGCTTGTTGGTAGCTTCGATCATCATCCGCGAGACAGAAGCATATAACTTTTTGAAGGTAAACGATATACTCCTGACAATCAATGAGAAGCAGGTGGTGGACTTCTCGGAACTGGAGGAGATATTGAACAGCAATGTCGGGCAAAAAATAAAAGTCGGCGTCGTTAGATTTGGCAAGAAACTCAGCTTTGACTTGACAGTGCATGATCTTTCAGCTATCACCCCGAGTCGGATTTTGTCTGACTCTGGTGCGACATTTCACAATGTCCCATTCAGGACAGCCGTCTGTTGGAACGTACCGCTCAGAGGCATGTATGTGGCGTCTTTGAGCCTGAATTTCTCTCTTGGAGGGCAGAGCTCTGGCTACATAATTTCGTCCATCAATAATGACCCGACGCCCAATGTGATTGAGGGGGAGAAGGCACTGTCCAAGATCAAAGGTTCGGCCAACTTATTCTCAGCCATTCAGGGATGAGAGACCTCCCATGAATCCATTCAGTGTACAGTAGAACCTGGATATAACGTATGGACGGCCTCCGAAGATATCTTTGATATCAGCTTAATTAACTTTGATATAAGGGTGAAGAGGGCTCTAATATATTAATTTATCCCTAAAGCTTACTTCTGAGGATGATCAACTTATATCCCAGGAGGCCTTCCATTCGTTATAGCCAGGTTCTACTGTAACCCCTTTTTGGGCTTGTGGCTAAGTTTCTCAGCCGAAAGCTCTGGCTTTGACGAAAAGTTCTAGCAGGCTAACAATGTTATAGACCGTGAAAGAGTGGCTGTTCGATACAAGCTGGCATCTCGTAATGCTAGACTCCAAACGACACAAATCACAATTGACCGTCACTGGAACCAGATGATGCTAGCACAGTTCAACCCAAAAAGCGAGGAGTGGGAATATTCTCGCGTTAATACGATCCAGTCTGAAGGCCTCGATACCGGAAACTTGAACACCAAGAATGTTGCATCCGAACTGTCTGGAGCTCATTGGATATCTGAGCTTAAAAGACGCTTTGTGCAAGTAACGTGGATTGCACCGGCTCTTTGCCTGGACGATAATCCGGAGACGAGGCTAGATGGCTTCGGCTTTATTATACAGTATGGCTTGGTACTGGTTGCCAAGACGACATGTCTCCATGATCTGTGTGATATCTATATTGATATTGACGGTCGTGAAGTATCCGGCCACGTTTTGCATATAGACTACAGGCAAAATTGGGTTCTCATACGGTATGACGCCGCCAACACAAGTACGATATCACTGAACGCAGTAGATATAACCACAGAATCACCTCAAGAACTAGATACTGTTACCTTCATTGGAATGGATGAAGACAGCAATTTTCATTCTACGAAGACCGCTGTTACCGGTTCCCTCATTGCTGATTTCTTATCTTCAGTGCAACACGCCGAAGCAATAGACGTCTTGCAAATTGACAGCGATATTGCGAAGCTGTGCTTGTCGGGTGTTATCTTAAACGAGTCTCAACAAATGGCAGGATACTGGCTTACCATGAGAAACGGCGCTCGCTATGTCCTTCCCACCACAGGCATTGCCCCTGTAGTGCGTGAAATCCTCGCCGGAGGCCTCCCGAAGCCACGTAAAGCGTTCAATTTTCGCTTGGAAGTCATTCTGTCCAAGGATGCACGCGTTATGGGCGTGAGCGATGAGTATATCGGATACGGCGTTCGTGCAAATGGGGCACAACATAGATTCTTCAGCGTGAAAAGAACAACCCATGAAGTTGCTAAGTATATTCGCCATGGCGACATTTTTCTCAGTATTAATGGGAAAACAATCAACAAGTTCCTCGACTTCGACGCTTTAGACAACCCAGAAGCTGAAACTGCAAAACTGCTTATTGTGCGTGACGGTAGTCAAATAGTCGTTGATTTCCCTCTGCATATAGCTACCGATGTGACGACGGACCGAGTGACCAGTGTTTTTGGCATGGTCTTCCAAAGACCATACACTTCTTTGAAATATATCAAACAAGATTTCCCGAGTGACCTGATTATTACGTGTTCGGTAGGGTGCCGTCTCTTTTTGGAGCTTTTGGTGTGCTTGACTGCAGGTCTGACTAGAATTATTCATGATAGGCCGCTGGATCCCCAGGCCAGCAATCCTCAATGGCGTATGACTACTTCATCACCGGCGTCAATGGTATTACTGTGCGTGACTGCAAGTCTTTTCTCGATGCTGTCAGGCAAGTTCCTGATGAAGAGGACTTCACAATTCAATCAGAAGATTGGAATGGCAAGGTGTACAATGATATTGTGCGAAAGACAAGTAAAGCTGTGGGTTTTTGTTTTTTCCTTATACGCACGGAGCTGTTCCTTTTTAGAATCCTTCGCTGACATATAAACAATTGATAGTTTTCGCCATACGAGTTCGTGAAGGAGGGTGGAAAGTGGAAGAAAGTCGCGTTACAAGTAGATTTTTCTATGCCGCTGCAGCAAAGGTGACATCTGAAGAAGATCACCCACTCTTCCCTGCAACAAGCTCGAGTACTAATTCTACTCTACTAAATACATTAAAAACTCTTTTTACCAAGTCTAGTCGCACATAAGAAATCCGTTATAAACCTTGGATACGAGGAAGTAACCGAGATATGTACATTATGTATAACCAAAAGCAAGAACAACGAGCAAGTGAAATAAAAGCAAGATGCCTACCTAGGTACTGTATGTGCCGAAGATCTTGCGACTCTTCTAGTTCTAATATATCCCGACGCCATTTCAACCAGGGAACAAGGCACTGTGCAGTACCGCAAAAGATCAAAAAAGGGGAAAGAAATGCAACAAGTCAAAATCAACATCTATAAAGGAATCTCTTTTCAAGGGCAAAAAGATAAGACGAAAAGAGAACGGAACTTCTGTTCAGCGGAATTCGGCCTTATAAGCCTTTGATCTTGCGATATAGTTTTTTATGCTCTTCCAAGAACAAGAAAGTAGCAATCGTGTGGGGGCCCAGTCGAACAAAGGCTGGCACCCAGCCTCTGAACATCCACGAGACCCCCTCTTTGCGGTAGATTTCGCGCAGCAGATGCATAAGACCGCCTTTGCTTTCGGCAGGAGAAGCACTCATGACGCGCGTCTTGATGACATCCACGGGACTGCAAACCGTGGTGGCTATAAAGCCAGCTGATATGGACGCCATGAAATGGGCCGAGAGGGTATCTGGCATCCCCAGTTTTTCGATACACAGTCGCTTGAAGACATCGTATGAAACAAGCTGCGAGGCAGTCATCAAGACTGCCCGCGTAGAATTGGGCCACACGCCCCGGAACAAGCTGCCTAGTCCCTCATCGCGCGTCATTTTTATCAGACCGTGTAGGGCGTGCTTATAGTTGCGTCGTTGGTGTCCTGGCAACGCAGAATCAGATTGCATGCGCACATTGAGAACGTCTGCCGGGTTGCCCGCCAGACCACCCAGGAAACCTGAAAGGCAACCCATCCAAAGTAGACTCAGCATACTCGGAGGCACATTGGGACTGGCAACGTGAGCCTTCAACTCCTCATATACGCCAAAACGAGTCGTTGAGTAAGTCATCTGTCGCAGAATGGAGGCGGAAAGCTATAAAAAAAGATATATGAATTCAGTTAGGAATCTTTCCTCTCTCTTATGCTCCGCTGCAAGGTTGACATACACCGCTGTACAGTCCCGAAATCCCATTATTTTTGAATACATGGACGAAAGTGCCTAGCATGGAAGTCGGCGCTCCAGGGGCGCGGGTTTGTAAGCGGACCTTCACTGTAGTTTTTTTTTTCCGCATTAGAGTAGATGTACATAATCGCGAGCTGTTCTGAGGAGAGAAACGTACCAAGGTCCAATGGATGCGTCACACTGGCCGCAAAGCATGACGCTGAACCGCCAAACCAGAAGGGATAATGAATTTTTTTCACGACGGTCACCGTCTTTTCCTTATGCTGCTGCTGCTGCTCTGCTGCTGCGGTGGACAGGAGCTCTGCCTTGACGCTGGTGCCCACTGCCATTGTGCATTCGGTCGGTATGGCAGCACAGATACGGACACGCACTCATTCCGCAGGCTGGAGGAGCACTGGTCGGTTGAAGTATCTATATAACTAACGAACGAATGGACGAATATATGGAGTGGTTGAAGTCAAACAAAGGTTGGTTTGGTTCCACTGCGGGCTCGGCAGAAAAAGGATGCCGACTTACCCGCCATTCACGTTCGTCGTTCGGCGCTTCTACTGGCAGCCGAAGAGAGATTTAGTTATTTGATAGAGAGTAGTAGTAATTCTAGTATATACTATATACATGGATGCATTTGCAAACTAATAATACAGCGCCAGTAATATGACAAAGTGGGATTTTCACTACGATATTGTTAATTGTTCTCATCGTATCTCGACGCCGAATCTCTGCACAAGCGTTTGCCGCACCTGCTCATGGATCATATTCACTTCTTTGTTGGTCAGGGTCTGCTCGAGACTTCGGTAGTTGATCCGGTAGCACAGGCTCTTTCTACCAGTCTTCGGGTGGACGAATTCATCGGTCAATTGGACATCCTCCACCATGTCCTTGGCGCATTCACGCACCACTTCCATCATGTCGTTGTCGTGGAAAGGGATAGCGCCGCCAGCAGCGCCAGCTCCGGTGCCGCTTGCCATGGCCGAGTTTAGCCAGAAAGCCACGTCTTTGTAGCACCCGGGATGTTTAGAAAAGGGCTGGAAGCGGATGATTTCCCCCTGGGTGAACTGGGACAGAAAACGCGGATCTCGCGACCAGAACAATCGAATGTCTGGGATCTCAAAGAGCAGCATCGCAATCCGCTCCAAGCCAATTCCAAATGCCCAGCCGATACGGTCAGGGACTCCCGAGTTGTTAAGTAGCTCCTGTTTGATGACGCCACAGCCCAGAACTTCGAGCCAATCACCCTGCCAGAAAACTTCCAACTCCCATGAAGGACTCGTAAATGGGAAGTATGCCTCCACCCATCGTATCTTCAGGGGTTCTTGTTGCAATTCCGCTTTCTGAGAGGCCTTAGTGGCCTCGGTGAATATCCCGATCACCAAGAGCTCGAGATTCCGTTTAAGATGCGATGCTATGGCATCCACTTCCTCCTGAGAGTGGTAACTCGCCTGGAGCGGGTTGCGTTCTGGGTGTGTGACCGGGTTTGGGTCCTCAACCACGACATCGTGTGTAGGCAGTTTCTGGACATCCTCGAAAATCCTGGCCGCGCTCTCTGACGCTGTCATACTCGCAGGGCGTTTCCACAATCGGGCACCTTCCATCTGATGGAAAACTGGGTAATGGCTTCGGTCAATTGCGTCTCGCCTGTAGACATCTGCCACCACTGTATATCCATCCTCATGATTGTTCTCTCCATTCATGCGTCGGAAGTAGTCGGCTTGGTGTGCGCTCGTATGTGTTCGGAGGACAGTCTTCTCGTTTATATAGTAGGTATCCGTCCTGCTGCGCCCTGGGTGGTCCGGTGGAAATCCCAGCACATCGAAATTCTGGGCAGTCGTAACCACAGGAGACTTTTCTGTGTAGTTTCCATAGATAGGGCTGGGGAATTGAGACTCGATTAGTCTCCTTGTGATATCGAGGGGGTGGTTTTTCTCAAGGTAGATTCGCCGCGGAACGTGAGCGAGAATCGTAGAGCTTGCGTTTGTCCATTGATCAACCGGGTAAGACGTGTCTTCCACCGTAATTGTTCCTTTCGGCTTTTCTCCAAGTGTGGATTGCGTAGATGGAGCTACTGCACTTGTTTTCTGCGCTGGTGATTGAGAGCTCGAGTATCTGAAACCTGGGCTCTGTGCAGCAGGATTACCAAACAGTGTGCAGGCCGGGTTGCTCCTGACGCGGCTCGTCGACCATCTTGCATTAGATAGTCTGAGGGCTCTGCCCGTAGCAAGGAGCCGCATTCTCGCCGGAATTTTTCGAAACTTGCTGAATTGGAATCGATGCCTTTTCGTCTTATTTGTTGGTCCGAGAACGGTCCCGCGTCCGAAAAGAAACAAATGCGCGCCGGAGCTCGGGAGAACTTTATTGCTGCTCAGTACATACTACAGTAGAACCTGATATCAGCTTAATTAACATTGATATAAGGATAAAGAGGGCTCTAATATATTAATTTATTCTTAAATTATTTTTTATTTCTTGCTTAAACTTACTTCTAAGGATGATCAACTGATATCCCAGGAGGCCTTCTATTCGTTATACCCAGGTTCTACTGTACAGACAACTGAGAATTATGATTTAAAAACTCGACATGAAACTTGCCTAACGAGCTTACAGGGGTTGATTTCTTTAAGACCTAAGCGGGAATCTCTGAAAATATACGCAACATAAATTGGAGTCGCAAAGTTTTGCGCTTCTCGCGTAGTTTTCTGTCCAACCACCAGCATCAAGCCCATATCTACCCCAAGGACATAATGATATTATTAGAAAAGAGAAGAAACACGATTGTAACATGCAATCATCCTTGGTTTTCACGTGCCAATGCTCCAACTGAGAAACCTGAGTCCAAACACTGAACAGACATGCGCCGTGCTATATGAAATGCAGCAGAGAGGAGAGAGAGAAAACAAAACAACAGAAAAGAAAAGGAAAGAAAAGAGGCAATACGAGGCCACCAGTAAACGACTAGACAAACGTATCCCACATAGTATTATACACGTAACAGACCGGTCATCAATTCGGATCTCCGCCAATTTCAAGTGCGATGAAGATAAGAAGTCCTCTCTGTCGGAGAGTAAATGAGAATAAAAATATATTGTACAGTCTTGGGTAGAACGTCATATACAAGCCAGGACAGGTTGTAAATCTGCGAGAGAGGATGCGCTTAGTCGTTCTTAACGACACCGACTTTAGCGGCCTGCCAACATTGAAGTTAGTTATTGGACAGCCTTCAAAAACCATACGATCAGGCTTACCCTTAAAATACGGCCGTTCAAGCTATAGCCCTTGCTCTGAACAAACATAATGTCCCCGTTCTCCTTGCCCTCCATCTTAGCCATGAAAGTGGCCTCATGGAGCTTAGGATCGAATTTTGGAGTCTCGCCATCCGCATTCTCCAGGGGGTCAAAGCGCTCTAGTCCATGCTTCTTGAGTGTGCCCATCAAGATGTTCTCGGTCATCTTCAGGCCCTGGTGAAGGTCTTGGAGGTCCTTGTTGGCCTCGGCTTGCTCGGCGTCGAGCTTATCGGCAGGGACAACGGAGAGAGCACGGTCAAAGTTGTCAATTGACTCGAGAAGATCAGCCGCGAATTTTTGAATGGCAAATGTGCGAGCATTGTCCATGTCACGCTTAGTTCGCTCTTGAAGATTCCGGAAGTCGGCAACCGCACGAAGGTATTTATCCTTTGGAAAACGAGTGAGCATGGGATCAGTCGGTCAATTCATCGTTGGTTTCCCAGACTTACCTTCAACTCGACAACTTCCTTGTTCTTTGCTTCCAACTCCTTCTTAAAAGTCTCTTCGGGAGTCTCGACTTCCTTGTTGGCAGCTTCGTCATTCTCCTTCTTAGCATCTTCTTTTTTTGCTTCGTTCTCTGTGGAGTAGTAGCGAGGCACCGTCCTGAAGGAGGATTGTTTTAAAGATAGCCGTTGGAAAGGTGAAGGAGTCTGTCTCAACGCCGAGGACGGCGGAAATGCGGATCTGGATAATGCGGAGGCCACAGCACGGCGCTGTCTAAAAATTGCCCGTTGCAACATTTTGTTATATAGTATAATCACGAATGAATTTAGACAATTCAGGTAGATTTTAAGCAAATGGAAGGGAAGCGACTGCGGTGGATGAGGTTGGATGCTCTGAACTCTCGAATCGGCCCAAAAAATTACTGTAACCTGGAAAAATGCGCCTCCGAAATGCCGACATTACGTAAGCAACGCTTGCCCTAACGTTAACTAACTAACTTAACTAGTTAATAGTTACTGAACAGCCTGATGGGCTTCACCTGTGTATAGTTCGAGACTCTGAAGCATAGCACGTTATATGTATATGTTTACAGGTACGTTGCTAGTGGATCTAGGGAATTCGTGACCAAGCGTATTTCTCATTCTTAGAACCTACATTCACTGGCTAAAGTGCATGGTACAATTTCCAAAGCAAAGCCCGCACAAAAGGGCCTTGGAAGAAACGATGATGGAACATGAATAAAGAAATTCAGCCATCCAAAATTACTAACAGCATCAAGAAGGAGACTTGACAACCATACGGTGACCACCCATGGTTTCTATTTGATGCTCAATATCTGCAAGCAAATCCGTCATATCTGCATCGTTGTAGACTCCACAGCCTGCATAGATTCGGATTGATTCACGGGCAATATCTGTGCATACAGCATCATCTTCATTATCCTCGGCGGGTTGTTCTATATCCAGCGGAGTGGCCGGGAGTACGAGCGAGGCAGCAATATGTTCCAGGAGCATTTGGCGAACCCGGGTCCTCCTATTCTCGAGTTCTTCTAGCTTTGTCACCCATTCATCTATGGATTTGTCAAGCTGCGCTAGAGCCTCTTCTTGCCCCAATATCTTCTCGCGCGAATTCGTGACTGACTGGGCAGACCGAAGCCGGGCTATAACTTGCCTGTGGGAATTATTACGCGCAGCTCGGAGTGCTTTGGTTGTAGAGCGAATATAGTCGCATTGAGTGTCGAGGGAACGTAGCTCCTGTCATCCCGTGTTTGTTAGCAACAGCTGTGAGTCCCGAGTTTAAGATCAGCTTACCTTGGACAGCGCTTTCACCTCATGGTATTGAAAAACTCTGAATTTTTCTGCTTGAATCTTGGCCTGTTTCCGAAGTTTCTCCACGTCTGATGAATTGAACTGCGACTTGGCATCTCTGATATTAAATCCCAGAGGCAGTTGAGCCAATGTCACTTTCTCTGTTGCAGCAATTATCTGATCTTCAAGAAGAAGGCTACGCCTTTTCTTCGAACGATCACTGGTCTTCGCTAGCGCTTCTTCTATTCTGTGCTTATCTTTGGCAGCTATGTGCCTTGACCTGAGTTGTTGTACTTCTTTTGAAGAAACTGGCACCGACGTTGCACTCTCATTACGTCGGTGTAATTCACCAGCTATATGCTGACGTGGTCGAAACTCCGTTGCTGTTGCAGCTCGATGCCGGAACCTAGCCCCATTATTCGTTCCTGGCCTAGATTTCGAATAGTTCGTCAAACGAGGGGACTTTGGCGGCACCGCTGGTGGTTTATCTTCTTCCTCAGTCTCCATGACTGTAGTTTTGTCAACTTGGTGGCGGTCTTTGGGCCAGGCTGGAGGTGTATTTTTGACTACAGGAGCTCTTTCATTGCATCCTCGTGGCTTCTCGTCTTGTCCTTCAGCTACTTTGTGTTCAGAGCCCTCATCTTGTGCGAACAGTATGAGTGGTTCCGACACCGGCTCCTGGATCGATCTTTCGAACAGGTTTTGGCTCTCGGTCGCTTCTGGAGCGCTCTCCAATCTTCCATGAACAAGAAAACATCCCGGAATAGTGGCTTGTAAGCGTCAGTTGCTGCAAGTTTATAAATATCGTCATGAGGTGGTGATGGCACAACTACTCACGAGAGTCTATACGAGCGCTGTTGGTCTTCGCCATCCGTATCATGCTTACTTCTGCCAAGGGAATCTGGCGTCTCGTTGATAGAGACTGACTGGATGCCAGTTTTAATTGCGTTGTGTCAGTGGTTACAGATGCCATTCCCGGATTCGATGGATGGTTTTCGTAAAGATTGCGTGCCATCCTAGAGCCCTCGGCTAGACTCTTCTTCAGGGCTGGCCAAACTTGGAGTTTTAACCGGTCGCTTGGGCTATTTGATCTCTGGCCAGGATTATCGGTTGATAACTTGGACCGTGTCTTTATATTAACCCATTAGCAATTCTGTCCTACACTTGTAATAGAGAGAGAAGGTTTCTGGCTAGGTATCACAGACCTCAACCCGGGTGTCCCTCGCGACGATGTTGTTGAGACCAACGGAGATAGAGAGACTCGTAGGAGATTCAGGCAGTGGTCCCATTGTTATAAATAGAGTGCCGGATACCTAATCTCTCTATAACTTCAAACCTCGTCTTGTAGGAGAGATGAGAATCGCATTAATTTAAGTAATACTTCACGGTAGCGGCGGAAAGATTATACCACGGTTCCGGTAGAGGACTTTTTGTAAAAGTGAAACCGATACCAGACATAATGACGGAATGCGGAACATCGCTGCTGTCAGATAGGGGCGAACTCGGGGAAGTTGACATATGTGAAGCAGTCAATCAAGCCCGCAGCGTGCTAGGGCTCGGGTGAAACAGCCACTTTTTCCTAAACGGGAACGGGCTTGCTTCTTTGGGCAATCCAGAGCTTCTGCTTCTGAGTCGCGGCGAATCTTCCAGTAGCATGCATTAACTTGTCATATTAATAATAATATAATATACTCTGTACGCTTCCGTGGCGGTCGCAACTTCGAGTCTAGATTAATATGTAGATAGTAGATACTAAAAACCTACTTCGTTCTATACATACCTACCTATCTAGACTCTACGTAGTAGTATCTACGGAGTATAGCTGCACTATTAAGCCGCACTGCACTGTCCACTTTCATCAGAACATCGAAAAAAGGGCCAAAGCCTGGCCCCTGCTTCTTGATAAGACCAGGACAAAAGGAGAATACTGCAAGCCACATCACAAGGGAGATATACCAATTGAGTAATTACTACTAACCGTACCCTGTATCGGGTTTGCTTGGACCCCTCTATCATTCCAATTCCGTTCTAGTGCTGCTCACTTCCCCGCCACCTTTACCTAGGTACTCAATAATGAGTAGACTGTAGAACTGTGCACAGTCCAAGCATGGTCTTATATTCGTCAAGTTAGACTTGACGATGATTGCAGTCATAGATGTGCCTCGTTGCCCTGGCCTACTTGGATGGCCACAGAGGAAAGACCACAAACATCAAAGAGCCCTGACAACTTAGAGCGCAGAACTGGGCGAAGTTAAACTAGTCATATATCTCTTAGGCTTTAGCTCTACTTGTATATAGTAGTTATATATATAGTAACTATTAACTACTACAGTACTGCTATCAATATTAACTTTTAAAAATGTCCACTGCCCATCCTTCGGTTCGGCCGCTAGCAGCGCACTGTTTGATGGCGCAGAGCTTGTATTGTTTAGCTCATGTATGTAGTAGTATAGGCCTGCTTTTACTTCCTACTACGGAGTAGATATTAGATAACTGCCATTCACCTCCCCAGAGAGTACTAGTACGTTATGGCCTGTATGATATTGAGTACGGAGTACATGATTCTCTGTTGCTTGAACACAGACCCCAGCCCTGGTTCGCTTCGTGAATTAGCATTGTGAAAGAAACCAACCCTCTTGACAAATACTAATATGATCCCTGAAATTAATAGCAAGGCTAATTTATAATTTGCCACCAAGGCTCAAGGGATTTTGAAACTGCGTTTTTTGATAGATGCAAAGAATAGATAGAACGTGCATGTAGGTATGGGACCTACTGTGGGAATTTCTAGTGGAATATGCACTTCGATTGCAGTTTGTTTTCCCGCAATGGTTTTCATTTTCATACAGTCACAACCACTGATATTGCAGGAATGTGAACTGTGGTGGGAGTAGGCAAAGTAGTCGGGGGCATAATCAATGAGCAAGGAGGGATGCAATTGTCATCAGTCCAAACTCCAAATACTTGGTGACGTATTTCGAAGATCGAGTGCCCAATCCACGGTGCCTCCAAAAGGAAGGAGCCAAAATAGGTGTTCACTCGCTCCCTTGGTTTCGATACGATACTCATAAACGCGGGAAGAAACTTGAATCATTCCGGAGGAAGCTTGCGCGATTATAGAATTGATTTCACCATTTGGTATTAGTGCGAGGACCAAGGTTTGCACCAGAATCCTGCCCGGTATAGGTACACATCTCCGTGTAGCAGCCAGGAGTCGTCATTTATCCACAAGAATTCGGATTCTGACAGGAGGCTATTGGGGCTGGCACAGTGTCATGGCAGAGCCGTGACATGATTGTACAGAGCACAAATCTCTTGGTCCAGTGGACCGTGGAACTACCTCGATCTGGGTTATGAGTTACAACTAGAATATCTAGGCAACAACAAGGAGCGGGCGAGCTCAACGATAGTGCTTTCTAATAATCCATGGAAGTGTTACAAGGCAACCAGCTGCCTGAGGTACATGGTAGGCAACCAGACGACGATAATAAAAGACAAAAAGGACAACTCTGAAAAATAACATGCCAAGATTCATTTCAATGAAGATGGCCAGCTTAGTTGGCGGCAATTTGTGCTGGGCGAGTTGCATATGCCTCGCATTGTTGTTCTTCTTGATCGCGTGGAAATTCAAGGTCGCTTCAAAGAGGGCGAAACTTAAAGACCAGAGATGGATACAGAACTGGGAAAAACAGCGCGGCCAGCGCAATCGGCTTCTACAACGCGAGATCTACTTTCGAGAAGAGTTAGCCGAACTTGAGAAACAAGATAATGAGAAGAGCTCAGACAGACGGGATACCTTGCAACAATCACTAAAACACACAATCCAAGAGTTATGGCTGTGCAAACAAGAGATGGGAACCCTTATACGCCAGAAGGCTAACGCCGGTCCATTAGTACAAAAATGGTGGGCAGAAAAGCAAAAACGACAAAAACCGAGTGAATGGATTACAAGGCATTCAGAATGCGTAGCAAAAGGCGGATGTTGCGAACGAGGATGCAATTGCTGCTTTAGGCCTCGTCGATCAGAGGATGGGAAATCAAGTATATGTTTTAATTTCTTCACAATGTCTCCTGTTAACAATTTATGGCCATTGCACGAATGAGTGTGGATGTTGCCGGCGCTATTGGGGATTCAGGGCAGTTGTGTGAAATGAAGGGGATGGGTCTTTGATTTGCGATAGATGAATGGATTTGATTAGGCTGAAGAGGATATCTAGCTAATTGCAAGTTGATATCAATGGAATCTCAACTGTGTTATGTTCTAGCGAGGCCAATTTGAAAGTTACTTGTATAGGAACTATTCTGGAGCAAAGAATTCACTTCCAAGGTTACATACACAAGAGTTTCCAGGCTCATCTAGTCTAGAAAATGAATATTTTGAACAATAATATTAAAAAAATTTACTTAGGTACCTAGGTAGCTATTTAGGTATAGCTTAGCTAGAATTTCCAGTATATGTAACATATAGCTTTGTCTTATCTTCCTATATAATTTCCCATTTTGCTTAAGACGATAACCTCTACGACGGCACCAAGCCAAAAAGCTTAGCGAAAGCGTTCAGCTGCCTTCCTGTGGTGCTGGTGGTTACGGAGAGAATGGCATGACCTCATCTCTCACGTCCATCTTCATTTACATCTGCCTGTCTGCATCACCAAGCCTAGTCCAACAACTTGAAACGGAAGCGAATGATCATGACAATCTTGCAGCTGATACTCACGTTGCTGTTTCTCTATGTTTATTGGTGGATTGGCTGGTCTTCGACCGCGCAGAGACTAGCTAGAAGAGCTGGAGATTGGTAGGTATCACCATAATCTTATAATTGATCATGGACAGTTCTAATTGAAAGCTCGCAGGCTCAACGCTCCCTCGCTGCCGCCTAGCTTCTTTGAAGGTGATAGATCGCAAGAGTTCAACACAGATGGTTCGCATTAATAAGGTGCTTCATGGGACCAGGCTCCATCACCACCGTCTGAGACCTTCGAAGACGAGACAACAACAAATCGCAAATTCCCAACGCGGAAAGTGGTTTGAATTGATAGTGAAACGAAAGCAGAAATGAGAAATTGCCAGGACTGTCAGCTACTTTTCTCTTTAATCCTTTTTCTTAGACGCGAAGACTCAGCCACAATATAGCCCAAAAGTCATGCAAGAGATTAATTAGGTCGATCAGACGGTTTTACAAAGACCTCTGAAACAGCCATTCATATATCTGAATTTCTTATGCCCTTGATTCATGTGGGAAGGTCGCTTTCTCGCTGGACTAGACCAGGACAACACTCAACAGCAGATAGTTATTCCCACTCCATCCATCTCTCATTACTTCCTGCTGTCCAGACATTTCATAGATAGTCAGTACCAAGAGCGTGTGCCACTGGGGTTATCCCTCAACATATTAAGCTTGAAGACATCTGTTCAAACAGATAGCTTGTGGTGCCCTTCCGCCAATTTTTCAAGTTTTGCTTGAATCATGTGATTTGAAGGAGTGAGGCAGGCACCTTCCTTCTCCCCCGTCTCTTCCTCTCCCCCTCTTTCTCTTCCGCTTTCTTTCTTCCTCTTCCTCTTCCTCTTCTCCTTTACCTCCCACCACCACGACATCAACAACAACATGTGCATTCATGTCTTCACTACTATACCAGTGTCATCTAACCGCACTGGACACAAGAATAAAAGAAGAGGAAGATGATGATGGTGACGATGTAAGTTTTCTTTGCATGTACATTCAGGTCACCATCCATGTAACAGTGTTAGCTAGCTGCACTTGATATCAAAGGAGCCAGGCACCTCTTCTCATTAATGACCTCGCTGATGCGGGAACCACGACAGCAACGGGAGGCACAAGACCTATGGCTACCCTTTTCGAGGTAGCGCTTGGACATCCATGGACTATCTTCTTTGTGATGCTGTGGATTTGGACAGGATTACTTCCTTCAGGCATTATCTGGACACGGAATTTGTATATGCACATTTGGAACTTATAATTGAGATGACTGAGTCACTGACTATAACTTGTTCCCAGCGCTCAGTGGTTGTTTCCAGCACCCAGCCAACTAGTAGTAGTTTACAAGTGCCAGTGTTCTTCGCCTCGCAAGCGCTCGTCTGCCTCGACTGCTACTAGCTACCATCATGTGAGGCATGAAGGGTAAGTACCTAAACTCTACATGCATTTCAACATAACAAATAAGCTGATTGTAAGTGTAGAAATGGAAGAGAACGCGGTTACCAAGCAGGCAACTCGGCGATAAACTACTACAGACAGAAGGAAGTCTGACGGGGAGGTGAAAAGCACTTTTGACATTTCTTCCCAGGTGCTATATTCTGCCGTTTCGCCGCGTATGATTACCAACACGCCATTTACCCAATCTTATTCTGTTACCTCGTCGTCTCTATGTACCGTCTGAACCGCCTCGTGACAATGCAGATGATAGAAAGACACATCTTGGGTCCAAACTGTCCCCTAATTACGGTCTCCACGAAGCCTGTTGGCAAATATGAGCGACGAGGATCT
This sequence comes from Trichocomaceae sp. PYS4502, assembly GCA_023625875.1. Classification (NCBI taxonomy): domain Eukaryota; kingdom Fungi; phylum Ascomycota; class Eurotiomycetes; order Eurotiales; family Trichocomaceae; species Trichocomaceae sp. PYS4502. Next base: position 84,793 of record JAMAFX010000068.1, read on the forward strand.
TCACAGGATTGCTCCTCTCCCTCTCCCTCTTCCTTTATTCCTCTTCTCCTTTACCTCCCACCACCACCATCACCACGACGTGAGTTCTCTCTGCATGTGCATCATGTCTTCACTGCTATAACAGTGTTAGCTAACTGCACTGACACAGGAAGAAGAAGAAGAAGAAGATATTGAGCGTACAACGTACGTGAGAGAATGAGGCAAAAGATCGATTGATTGATCTATCTAGGAGGAACGCTCCAAGGTGAAGATATTTCATCTGGGCGTACGAGGACTAGCCTAATCAGGCAGGCGGCCTGGTTCTGGAGGCCTGAGGCTCACAACAGAGGAAGAAGAGGAAGACGACGGCGACGAAGACAATGTAAGTTCTCTATGCCTGTACATTCCTGTCACCATCCATGTAACGTGTTAGCCAACTGATATCAAAGGAACCAGACAACTTCCGCTGGCCCAGACATCCCAGGGATCATAGGGGGCATAGCTACCTTTTTTGAGGTAGCAGAGGAGCGTCCATGGAAGTTCGTCTTCATAATGCTATGGCTCTGGAGGTGGCTGCTTCCTTCAGGCGTCATCTAGACGCGGTATTGGTGAGTAAATGTTTGGAACTTGTGGTTGAGAGGACTTAGTCACTGACTATAGCATGTTCCCAGGGCCCAGCGGTTATTCGGACCCAGACAGCCTCCAGAACCCTCACCAGCACCCAGTCCAGAACGCAGACAACGACAACGGCTAATACTATGCAACTGCCGGTGCTTTTCATTACAAAAGCGCTCATCAGCCTCATCGGGGTCCGGTTTTATGCAACAAGCCATACCCAAACTCTACAAGTATTTCAACATGACATATAAGCTAATTATAGTTGTAGAAACGGAAGATGGGAATGTGAACACCAAAGAGCTTGAAAGAAGAAGACAACTCGGCGATAAAATAATACACGCAGAAGGAAGTCTGACGGGGGGATGAAAAGCAGTTATGGTATATTAAATTGGGAGTGGACTAATATATCAGAGCCCTCTCGACTAGCATATCAAAGCAGATTAAGCTGGTATTAATATAGATCTATGGAGGGCGTCCATACGTTATAGCCTTTACCGTTATGTAGCGGGATCCCCTTCTTTTCTGGTACATACATATGGGAACGGTTATACAGACGAGCCACCTGCGTTCCCATTCACTTGCAGCCTCGAACGATAATCGTCGTCTTGAGCAGGGCATAGGGAATATGCTAGGCATAGATAACTACGTGCTGTATATCAGGGTAGAAACCTTCCGTAGCTCGAGACACACTGTACTTACTACTTGTCTACCTAGGTAGGTACGCACCTCAAATGTAACTACATGCTCGAAGAGAATGCCCTCGTGATTTGAAAAACCTTCGCACTGTTCGCAGTACTTGCACTGAGATACTATGGACAAGAAGAACAACTGTGAGATATAGGAATCTGCGAGGGGGGATTTTTGAACTTGTTTTGGGTCTTTCGTCTTACTTTTGACGGTAGGCCAATAAATTGGACATTGTTGTGTCGTTCTATAACTAACCTTTTGGTCGTAATATATAGGTATGCATGCCAATAAAAAAATTCACCGATGGCTATCATTTTCAATATCTTGGGCGTTTACCCTCGCAATCTCAACCGTAATTTTTTTTATCTGTACTTGGCAGAGTTTCAGTAGCAGTCTCGGAATCCGACGCTGCTGTCTCTTTCTTTTCATCCTCGTCTTCCCGTTTCAGTCCTCGATCCTTAACAGATAGACAGGCACATAAACACAGTCCAATCACAACTGTGTTGGCAATATACAGATATCTTGTTGCCTTCATGTATGCCGATAGAATTAGCATCGCCTTCTTAGGATCACCCGAGGCTGGCAGATTGTATATCGAAGATGCAACATATTTCAAGTCTGCTGGTAGATTATTCTTCAACCCAGCTTGAAGAATAGTAGCTGACACCGCTAGCCCACATGCGCCTCCAGCACAGCGAAAGAAATTTCGACTCGATATTATGACTGCGCGCTGAGACTTCGGCGAGTGTGCCTGCAATGCAACGAGAGTAGGCTGAAAAACGAATCCGACGCCGATGCCTATCAAAAGAAGTGCTACAACGCACACACCGGGGTTCGTGGCCTGATCGAACGATATAGTCAGGCCACATCCCACTGTCCAGCTTGCGAATCCACTCCAAAGAATTACTCCGTAGTGGTGTTGGCGAGAGATGTATTGACCGGAGAGCACAGACCCGACAGCCTGCATGAATACCAAGGGGACACTCAATGCTGCGCTGACGATCACACTATAGCCGCGTATGTTTTGGTAGTATTGGGGAAGGTAGTAGAGGTAGCTTTGGTATACCCAGCCGAGCAAGAAGCTTTGCAAAAGTAGAACCAAGACGGATTTGTTTTTGAAGATATCCACTGATCATCATTTTATTTTTTGTCATGTAAGAAGGTGGTTTTCCCCTGTATATAGGTATTTTGAGGAATATAGGTATACTCACTGGGCATCATTGGAATCCTGGCCACCTTCCACTCGATAACGACGAAGGCAACAAGGGCACATCCCCCAACTACCAACATGCTAATAACCATGGCCGAGTCCCATCGAAAGTATAGACCACCTCCAGATATGGGAATCAACAATAGAACAATTCCAGCGGATGATGTCAGACAGCCCCAGACATCAATTTTGCGTAACTTGTCGCGAAGACTACCAGTTACTTTCGACGATGGCAGAACAAACCATGATATAACACCGCCAGAGGCAACAATGGGCGTTAGTGTCCAGAAAAAGCCTCTCCATCCTACTGAAGAAGACAGAGTGAAGCCCGCAGCCATGAAGGGGCCGGCGATATTTGCTACTCCGAGGCATGCTCCAATGATACCTTGATACTTCCCTCTGTCCTCAAGGGTCACGACATCAGAAACAAATATCATTGCCAAATTGGTGATACCGCCTCCAGACAACCCTGCCAATGCACGGAAGAAGTAGAGCATGGGCGCATTCTGCGAAAAGCCGCATAATAGATCTGCTAATGATAGGATGGCGCATGCTGTCAGGAACACTGACTTACGCCCAAATATATCCGAGAGTCGCCCATAAAGGACAGAGAAGACAGTGTTCGCGATGAGTGACGATGTTCCAGCCCAAGGAATGGTGTCTTCGGCGTCGAGGTCACCTGCAATGCTTGGGAGTGCTACCGAAACTCCGTTTTGATCGATGAACGCCGTGAACAAGACAAGAGAAAGACAGCTGATGACAACAAGTAGCCGTGTTTTGGGGAGAATATTTTCCTGGTTTTGCAAGGAAGTAACATCGAGTTTGGCTGGCATGTTCTTTTTTTACTGTTATCTTCCAATACATAGGATGCTTTCTCCAAATTGAAGGGAAACGAGACAAGCCATCGCAGAACAGATTTAACTAAACTTCCGGCCTGAGCCCACTAAAAAAGAATAAGAGTTCTGATGACTTAGTTGGATTCTGAGGGCCACCGGCCATAAAAAGTTATCAAGTCTACGGAGGCTCCGAGACTAATTAGGGCTACATATCAGCGGAGGGTCCGAGAAGAAGTTAATCGCTTATCAACGCTGCCAAACTATACATAGAAAAATCTTGAATATTTTTCCGCATCAATTGATAAGCCTGTCCCAATAACCAGTTATATACCATGAGGTTGGTCTACCCTTGGGAGCATATCCTCAAACAACACTACTACCTGAGGCCATGGCCACCAAATCCAACTCGTTGACCCGAGCCAAGGGGGCCATGTCTTCGTGGACATCCTTCAAGAAGGCTATTCAAACAGATGAATCTCCAGACAAGGATGAAGCTTCCGCAGCCTACTACAACGCTGACCTCTTGCCCACGCCACCGTCTCAGCGGACATGGACGGCCATGCATTTCTTTGCATACTATCTAACCACCACCTTCAGCCCGTCATCGTACAATCTTGGCTCATCCCTGGTAAGCACGGGCCTGCAGTGGTGGCACGGCATGATTGCCGCTGTGATCGGATCAATCATCTTGAGCATTGTCGTCGTGCTGAACTCGCGTGGTGCAGCTAAGTACCATGTCGGATTCCCCGTCTATACCCGCGCAAGCTCTGGGGTTGGGGGTTCAAAGCTTTTTATCGGTGTTCGAGCATCCGTCGCAACAATCTACTTTGCCGTCCAGTCATACTATGGCGGACGATTGACATCGGTGTGTCTGAGGGCGATTTTTGGACACAAATGGCAAGATATTCCCAATCATCTCCCCACGGACGCTGGCATCACTTCACAGAATCTCCTCGCATTCTTCATCTTTTGGATTGTCCAGTTCCCGGTTATGTTCCTTCACCCAACCCTCCTCCGACATCTCTTTGTCTTCAAGGCCGTGTATACGACAGTCGCACTCTTCGGAGTTATGGGCTGGGCCATCCACAAGAATGGTGGTTCCATTGGATCGTTCAGTTACCAAAAGCATTCCCTCCACGGCAGTGCACTTGTCTGGCCCATTATTGGAGCTATCAACTCGGTTATGGGTGCACTGTGCCCTATATTGATCAACCAGCCTGATATTGCGAGATACGCCAAACGCTACTCGCAAGTCACCTGGTCCCAAAGCACTGGTATTTTGCTATCCAAAGTCCTCGTCATGTTTCTCAGCTGCGCGACGACCAGTGCTACCACTGAGCTTCTAGGCAAATCATACTGGAATGTCTGGGACTTGTATGATGCTATTTTAACGCATTACTGGAGCGCAGCCGCACGTGCAGGCATCTTTTTCGCAAGTCTCGGCATGATTCTGGCCATCATCGCCACAAACGCAGGCACAAACTCGCTACCGGTGGGCGCCGACTCGAGTGGACTTTGGCCGCGGTATATCAACATCGTGCGCGGACAGGTTATTTGTGCCCTACTTGCGCCGCTTTGTGTGCCATGGAAGATCATCGCTTCGGCGTCATCTTTCCTGACTTTCCTTGGCTCGTACACCGTCTTCCTGATGCCTATCTGTGCTATCATGGTGGTTGACTATTGGATTATTCGGAAGGGCAACTTCCATATTCCATCCCTTTATACCAAGGCCCCCGGAACACCATATGCGTATTGGCACGGCTGGAATCCGCGTGCTTTGGTGGCATGGGTCTGCGGCGTGGCCTTTGTGGTACATGGAGTCGCTGGAAGTCTGCACCCGGGAAGCGTGGGTAAAGCCAGCACACATATGTACCAGCTGGGCTTTCTGTTGAGTTTTTTTATGGGTGGCATTGTGTTTTACCTACTTAACCTGGTGTGGCCGGTTCCTATTTACCCTAATTCAGCCGAGGCAGACACCCCCAAAACGTGGGAGTATATGACTGCCACAGAAGGTCTTTTGGATGGGGAGTCAATGGATATGATCGCAGGAGGAAATGTTCTGACTGGAGTAAACGATGAAAACGAAGTTGCCAAGGAGTCTTTGACTATGGGCGAGAAGGGTTATCTTTCTGTTTAGAGCTTATCCTTGTTTATTAGGTCTAATATATTACCTAGGTAATACTGTACATCGTTGACTATGCGTGTTATCTATTAATCAAAATTCTAAGTGATCCACGTTCCCTTGTAACGATTCGAAATCAGGCATCCAAACAGAGTGGCCCTCTTGGTCTATCCAGCTTGCCAGTTCATTAACGATCTTCATCGTGCCTGAATCTCGTCGGCCAGATTGCGGATAATCTTCGAACATCCGGCTTTGCAACTCGGGCTGCGCTGCCTGATTATGATACCCAGAGACACTCAAGGCCGTCTCCAGAATGCCTGCCTGTTCTTTCAAGTTTCCTTGCAGCTTCTCCATAGTAGCGTTGGTTAGCAACTCGAAAGCATCGCGGTATTTCTTTACCCACTGCGTCCTTTCGCCCATAACAAATAATACATTGGAGCAAGCACGGATGCCATTGCTGACTTTAACGGACCATACATGAGACGCCTTGGTCCAGACACAAAAGAGTAATGTCACGCCTGCTACAAATACGGTCTGCACGGCAATAAATGAGTGGCCGTAGTCGAGCGTCTGATGAAGTCGTTTGTGGATGTGACAGATCTCCAGTGCAGACTCTAGACAGTTTGTATAGTATGGGTCGGTGCATGGTAGGATGCTAAGAAATGGTTGAAGAAGTAGACGCATAGCGCGATTGTAGTGCAGGATGGGATAGTCTAGGTCGATGACATCCGGGAACGATCGGAGCAAGTCCATTTTCCATTCCTCGAGCTCGCGGTAGTGATGCGCCAGCTTCTGCCGCAGATCAGCCAAGGGTTTGTCTGTTCGGTAAATTGAATGGTGTATGCGAGATTCGAGAATCCGGATGCGGAAAAGATGGATCGCCATCAAATTGCTCTGGTTCTTGCTGTTCCTAATGGGGGACGAAGAAGGCGCTGTAACCACATCTGGAAGCTCAACGTCAATGTGTCGGTCGGCGACGCTGACAGGACGACCAAGAGAGATGGCGATGGTGCGTTCGAGGGAGTATACAGTCCAAAAAAGAGTGCGGTATCGTTGATTTGTTGCTGCATCTCGATGAACCTCTTTATTCTTCCGATGTAGTCCAAGATCAATGCACGTCCTCATGGCCAAGCCAATCATATACCATAAGCCTTGGCTACTCGCACTGGAGCGCAGGTGGTAGATCACCAAAAGCATCATGGCTTCAATGTTGTGTATAGAGCGCAACTCTCGAGCCGCCGATATGTGCTGTAGAGCGGTCATATACAGGCCCTGCCTCTCCTTCTATCAGCCAAGTAAACACACAAGCAGGCCGCAGAATACACGTAGGTCAAGTACTTACCTCCGAAGAAGATGCAACAGTTTTCTCCGTTAACTCAAGTAAACTAGAGCCAATTGCATACACCAAGTATAGTTTGAATGTGCCGAACCTCTCGTGTCTCGACAGGCTCTTGCTAGAAGAAAGTCTAAGCCGGTCTGAGTGCAAATTTTCCATCTCTACCCAATCCATAAAGGGATACCGCGGTGCAATTCGTGTGAAAAAAGCGGATATCAGTCGCAGCCCTTCATCTTCCGAGGGTGGACCTGCACTCTTTTTACGGATTTCTTCGAGTGTCAGAGGCCTCAAGCGGATATTATCGCGAAAAGAAGTTGATCCATCTTCGGCATCTGCTGTGGTCAATGCCTTGTTCCAGACAGAGGCCTGAACCATCTCCCGCAAATTGAGCGCCAGTGAGAAGCCCGAGGATGAGCCGACATATGCCGGCCCTTCAAACTGGCCGAGAGTCAGGAACTCGGCGATTTCGCCAAGTGCATTCCGCTGTGCTGCTTGGGACTGTATCGCTGCGTCTTGCTGTGCTGCTGAGGGGCTCTCTAGCCTAATCTCAAGCTCTGCCACTCGCTCTTCCAGGGCCTTGATATATCTATGTGCATTCTATTTTGTCAGCGTCATTCGTCCCCCGCAGGAAGACAATTCCACTGACTCTTTTACTACGTGATCATCGGCACGGATGATCTGCAGATCACATTCTGCGTCTGCCTTCTGGCAGTTTCCACATACAGGATAACTGCCATCACACTGTTCATTTGCAGGCCGTCAGCCTCCTGCTTGGAGCAGCGCTGCGAAAACACAGACAAACCCTCTGTTTTTTATGCTTGCAGCGAGTGCATGCTGTCCGGCCTCTTTTCCGACCTATCGACCACGGCGAGGGGGATGCCATCGCAAACTAGAGGATCTCTATTATGTATTACGAAGAATTATAGAAAGAAAAGATCAGAACTTGGAAGTCGGAGATCACCTAAATCATCCTTATCGTTGATAACTAACTAGGTAACTAACCCTTATCTAATCTATCTACATACATAGTTACTAGCCACTTATGTACTAGTACTACTGGCTCCTATTTAATATTTATCCACTTCCCATCGGGCTGATACGGAAACTTCTCGTGGTAGTGCCTCGCTATGTCCCTCCTCGTCGTGACCCAGACTCCAGGCTTGTCAGCAATGTACTTCATGAACTTCCGCAGCGCCTCGCAGCGGCCTGGTTTCCCGATGATTCGTGTGTGCAGAGGAATGTTCATCAGCTTCCCGCCTTCACGGTACAGCATGTCAAACGTGTTTTTCAGATAGTTCTCGTAGCTCTCGGCCACGCTGCTGCCAAAGCCGGGCGCCATGTGGAATTTGCCGTCATTGCAATCGTACTGTTTTTTGTGTAAGTAGACAAATTGGAAGCTGGGACACGGTTAAGTGATGCTGTACGCACGTTGTATGGAATGAGCAACATGCCCGTTCGCTCCTCCTCCTTCAGCGACTTCTCCCATGGAAGATCAAGCCAGTAAGGAACATCGTCGTTGTAGACTTCGGACGACCAGAGAAATTCTGCGCCCAGCTCCTTCCAGACTTCTGGAAACAAAGCATGTGTTTGTGGTGTTCCGCGACCAAAATAGGCGCCTACGGGCATTTCGCCTAGTAGCATGTCTGTGATCAGTTGAAAGAACGATACCAGATACCAGACGTGAAGAATATAACATACCGCTGACCTCCTTCAGCAGTAGTAGTGTCTTCTTAATATACTCTTTGTCTTCCTCAAGACTCAAATCCCATACATCGAGCCACCGGTATCCATGAGCAGCAATCTCGTGGCCATCGCGGACCAATGCCTTCGCAAAAGTAGGGTTCTTCGCCAGCGCAACGGCGACTGCATAGGTCGTAAAATTCCAGCCAAATTCTTTAAAAAGCCGAATCAGACGCCAGGAGGCGACCCGACTTCCATACTCAAAATCCTGCTCGGCATTCAGGTACCGGGCATTTTCCTTGTAGCCGCCGGACGAGCCCTTTTCCCATAGGTATGGCTCGGACATTTTGTCTGGAGGATTCTGTTATTTTTTTTTCCCCGATGAACCCATGATGATAACGAGCTTGTATCCACATACTACATACCACCGTCGAGAACACTGCGCTCGCCGCCTTCCTCGTAGTTCAGCACGAAGGACACGGCGATACGAGCACCGTTTGGCCATTGTGGATCAAACCCTTCTTCGCCGAAACCCTCGAAGTCTCGGGAGATCTGGTATTTCTCTTCGATGTGAACCATTATGCTGAACGGTGTTTATTGCTACAAGTGAATTTTCTCTGGCGTTCTTGGATCTTCCCAAGTTCTTCCGTTATATACATAGTTTTCATACAAACTAGACCGGCGGGTCCATGAGCGTACCTACACGGGACCTCCGTTATCAGCAGTCGGAGGCTCCGCCGAGAGATAACCTGGATTGAATCATACAACATATTTTCTATTCTGCTGTTCCGGTGAAACCCTGGATGGCTCACGCAATGCCTTTATGAGGGCTGGTCCTGGTTGTACGCATGTCAGTCGATCGGGTCATCTAATCTAATTATCATGGAGGAAGAATTAAGGTCCACAGCTGCTGGCCTGGGGCTTGCACTCTCCGAGGATGAGGTTGGCGACTATGTAGCTCTCTTAGACCGCATGGAAAGGTCGTTAAAGACAGTGTCGGACATACATGGTGAGTTGATTCCAAAAGATCTCGCTATCTTAAGTAGAATATTAATAACCACCAACACCCAGACTATCAGCCCACACCAGATCAAGACATATACCCAAGATCCGACATTCACTTTCCAGGCCCAGACTCTAACCCGCTCGGTGCATGGGCGTGGAAGTTTACTGCAACCAGCACCAGTCCGAAATCCGATCTACTCAAGGGCAAAACAGTTTGTCTAAAGGATAACATCGCAGTCGCAAGTGTACCCTGCCTGCTAGGCACCGACACATTTCAAGACTGGATTCCAAAGACCGACGCAACCGTAGTGAGTCGTATTCTTGACGCCGGCGGCATCATCACAGGCAAAGCAGTATGTGAGAACTTATCCCGCGGCGCAGTCAGTGCTACCGCTGCCACAGGCCCGGTGCACAACCCGTACGCATTTGGCTATTCTGCAGGGGGAAGCAGTTCCGGAACCGCTGCGCTTGTGGCCAGCGGCGCCACAGATATGGGAATAGGATGTGACCAGGGCGGCAGCATTCGTATTCCTGCAAGTTTGTGCGGCCTCTACGGCTTCAAACCAACCGTCGGCTTGGTTCCTTATACCGGTATAGCAAGTAATGATGCTTGCTTGGACTTTGTCGGTCCAATGACAACAACGTGCTTGGATAATGCACTGCTCTTGGAAGCTATTGCCGGTGTTGATGGGCTGGACGACCGACAATCAGCTGGCGCTCCGTTTCCTAGTCAGGTACCACGCTATGCACAGCTACTGGAAGAGACCAAGGGGGATGGGATTAAGGGATTGAAAATCGGAATCTTAAAAGAAGGGTTGGATCTGCCCGGTATAAGCCCTGGGGTGGAGAAGAAATTCCAAGATGCCATGAACGTGTTTCGTCAGCTTGGAACCGTTGTAGAATACGTGCATGTTCCGATTCACTTGCAGGCTCGAACGATAATTGTCGTCTTAAGCAAAATGGGAAATCACATGGGAATGCAAGGGAAAGCTACAGGACGGAGGCAAGCGATGCTGACGGACTTGTTCGAGAAGAAAGACTTGCCATATACACCAGAAGTTCTAGCCAAGGTACAAGCAACTAAATATTTCTTCTCATTGTTGTTCCAAAATGTTAATTCTCAATATCTTCAACAGATGAGTGTCATGTGCAAGGAAGCTCTGATCACCGGCGAATACGCCTGGAAACACTATTCAACGCTGTACCCTAAAGTCGTCAACCTCATACGCAAGCTCCAAGATGCCTACGACAGGGCACTTGAGCAATACGATGTATTGGTGATGCCCACAACGATTACAGAGTCTAATCCACTACCCGCACGGGACGCATCTCCTCTTGAACACATGGACGCAGCCAAGGGGAAGCTAGAGAATACGAGCCCATTCAATGCGTCAGGTCATCCGGCTCTCGCGGTGCCCATCGGATTCGTTCAGAGTCGAGAAAATCCAAGCATTATGATGCCCTCGAGTATGCAAATTGTGGGACGGTACTGGGATGAGCTGAAGATATTGAAGATTGCGTATGCATGGGAATGCGCAGTCGGGAATTGGAAAGAATTGTAGATTAGCCACCTAGGTAAGGTATTACACATATGTTTATGATGGATCAATATACACAGATGGAAGCCTGACTGGGAGATGAAAAACACTTTGATATATTAATTTGGGTATAACTAAGACATTAAAGCTTCTCCAATAGCATACGTATCTAGGTATCAAACCTTGGAAGCAGATTAAGCTGGTATTAACATAGATCTAGGGAGGTCGTCCATACCTAGGTATGTTAGCATTTACCGGGTACCTTTTTCTGGGAATGGTTGTATAGATGACAGGCATAAACCAAGTTGTGGAATACCTACATTGCGCTGTAGTAGCCTAAAAATGCATAGTACCTAGGTATCGGGAGCGAGAGTAATGAGCAAGTTTATTCTATATCTAGACTTCCTGTCTGTAACTCGTGATAACTCTTCATGTATACTTCGAGTCAGCTAAAAATACCGAATCTGGTCCCACTGGGTCAATGCTTGCTTGTAACCAGACCGGTCCTTGTTGAGTCTTGCCCTCAGACGAGTGACGGATTGATCTTCTCCAGCAATTCTGCGGAGATCCTCGTCGCTCATATTTGCCAACAGCTTCGTGGAAACCGTAAGTAGGGGACAGTTTGGACCCAAGGCGTGTCTTTCTATCACCTGCATTGCCACGTTGTCGACGAATCGATTCAGGGCAATATTATGATATAGTTCCAGTCGTGCTCGAACGTGGAATATCTGGTTCAATTCGAAGGATATCTTGGCTGTGCCATCGCCTGAGCCGATTCTGTCCCCTCGATTTCCTTCTGCCTTTGCTTCTACTTGCTCCGGGGTTTTTGGACTCCTTGCCTTTATATTTTTCATGATTTGCTCGACCATTCCGGGCAAGTTAACGTGATTAAACCACTTAGAATGTTCTTGGAAATGAGTCTGATACGTTATTAGAGGTCTCCTCTGTTGGTCATCAATCAGCTCTCCTAATGCATCATCAACCTCTGCGTCCCAGGCTTCATGTGCTTTGGAAATCGCCGCCATCACCTCGCCGCGGGTTCTGCTATCTGGTATCGCTATTTTGAGCAATATGTCGTGGCATTCTCGAACTTGCGTCTTGATATCATTGACCGAATCGAAGGCAATATCCCTCCAGTGAGCCGACAGTTTTCGAAAAATCTTCTCCTCGATTTCGGGATTGATCGATCCAGGCAGGTTGGTTCCCTGGCAGACCTTCGATTCTTCGTATATCAATTTATAGATGTTGTCTGCAGGGCCTGATATGAGGGCTACCCATTCGTCGGGGTTGGTGCTGAGTCGGCATAAATTCTCGATATCTTGTTCGACCAAAGTAAACCTCAGGCCGGGCTCAAGTATTTCAGGATGTGTAATCTCTCTTTGGAAACGCTCCAACCTTTCATTGACCTGCAAACGAAGCTTGATTCGGTCGTCACCTGATGGAATATCTTGATAACGACCACGCAGCGCCGCATCGGCCATCTTCTGCAACTCAGTGCAGAATCGGAACGCGTAATATCGTTGAGCAACAGCAGTGTCGCGGACCTCGCCGAGTTTGTCGAGTTCAGCTTCGCAATTGCGCAGATTATCTCGGATTTCCCCGATGATCTTGGGCATACTCTCCTGGATACGAGATCTTCGCTCCTTATCAATGTGGTCCATAAGCGCCTTGATGCCGGTTTGTGTTTTGCGAACCCCTGCCCATTCGGGCTGTTCAAACAGATTAGCCTCGTTCTGGTCGCGTTCTTCGTCAGTGATGCTCGCTTCTATGGGTTTCCTGTTTCGAAGACCGAACCAGCCTTTCTCAAGGGAGTTTTTGTTTGATGGCTCGTTTCGAAGGAGTTTCACCATCTATCAGATTAATCAAAACAGTCAGTCTAATTTAGCGATCTTCTACAAGGCTTAGTTGTATATCCTTACCCAGTCATCTGATGTTTCTTGTTTGCGGTCACACTTAGTCAAAACGCCTATAGTTCGACTTTGCAATCCAGGTATTTCTTGGAACAGCTCTAGAGTCTTGTGTCTTTCTATATCTGTGTCATCCACTACCCATCTATAGGCTGTCAGTTCTAAACCGCCTTCTCCTATAACCCAAAGAAGGAACTTACAGCACAATGTTCCGCTCGTTCTTAAGAAATGACCGCACCAGTTCCTTCGCTATTTTCGCGTTATCCGTATAGCTGCTTTGCCCGCCATTCGATGCGATTTTCTTTGACGCTAGCGATGAATCGCCTCGGTTTTGAACTAAACCTGGAAGATCAACAATGGTCCAATGCATCTCATTTGGGCCGGACCGTTTGATGTAAAGAATGGCATCGCTCAGAGTCTGCCCTACGCCATTGTCGTCACCGAAAATTCTTTCCGTGGCCTATTTCAGATAATACATGTTACTTGAGATCTCGGAAAGCAAAATTAAATACGGAGAAGGGGGATAAAAACTTCTTTGATGATCTGACTCATAACATCGGCACTGAGCTCGTCACTCGTGAACCGAAAGTCCTTAATCCTCTCCATGAAGACTTCGTCATCCTGAGTCTGTGGCCCAGGAAGGATCTCCGCTTGCACAGAGGTCGACGTTCCAGGAGTTTGCCGGAAGGAGATTTTGATGGGGAAACGAGTGCACAACGCTGACTCCACGGGGAATGAGATTTCTGTGATGGCCTGGAGGACGGAGCTTTTGCCGGTATTTTGGTCGCCCACAACGATGAGCTGCAGAAGAGTCAGATATTCCGTTGAGATCGATTATCAACTTTTGGCAGCGGCCTTACCTCAGGGAGGTCGACCGTGCGACTCAGGCCGAGTCCGTGGAGGTCATCGAGGAAGGCGAGTTGTTTAGAGCTTTCGACGCCAACGAAGTGACGGATTCTCTTTCCTGAAGTAGTATCATCGTTGGTTGGTACATCCATTGCGTGTGTATGTGTATGCTTAACTGCGTCTGTTTACTAAATCAAAGATCCGATACAACAAGTAATGGAGTTGACTGGAAGGAAGAATGCCTATTAAATACCTACGGGGACCCTCTGAAGTGCTATTTTAAAACCAAGAACCACTCCGCAAATTGCTCGATTGTTTGGCTTATGGAAATCGTGATAAGAATGCACATACTAGTTAACTAGCGTCGTTCATGACAGGGATTCCGCACCAATCCAATAGTCCGCCATCGCTTTAGCTTCAAGATCGTACACGGAAGCGCCTCAACTAATGCAGGAAGGTTTCATCCAGCATGGCAGATGTGGTTAGCAGGACAAGTCTAGGGATGGTTTTAATTTGCACTTAATATACGTGAACCGATTGTACCAAGGTACTAGGTAGCAGTCGGGTTGAAATATTGCCTAATTGAGAAAGCAACTGCGCTGCACGATACCTAGTTAGTTGTCTTTTTATGGAACTCACTAGCAGTCCAAGTAATTAATTTAGTAACGCCTCTTTAACAACAAGCAGATAGACAGTATTCTAGGTTTGCTACATATGCCAAGCAGAATAAGCATTGCCCTCGAGAGCAGTCTTCCCATAATCAATCCAAATCGACAACTCGGGAGGCCGCCAGCATCTGCAACGCAGAAGTTGCGGATGCGGTCATAGTGCAGGAGTCGTCTCGAAAAGGTTGATAGAGTTGCTAAGAGCCGGTGAATTACCTACCATTCCTCAGAATAAGACTCCAGGTTTCCTTCAGAACTGGCTCATCAAGATGACTCGACGAGACATCAGGTCAATTCAAGACCAAGTTCACTTCTGCCGAGACGATTTTGCCTCGCAAGTTGTGGCAGTGATGCGTCCTGTGTAGGAAAGCCCATAGTTATACCTCAAACTTGCTGACTTGTGCTGACCGAACGAGGCACGCGTGAGTGTCGAGACATCAGACGGAGGACTCAGCCTTTGCTTCACATCTATCACAAAGAGGATGCCTAGAGAGAGATCATCTTAGCCTCCTTGCGGACGCGGCCATGGATGATGGATAGCCAGGCTGTGCTGCTATTTACCATAGGGGCAAACCTTGCCTCAGCTATGTACAACTTACTGAGTCGCTGCCTAGTGCTGCGGCAGGGCAGAGGTCCTCAGTAGATTATTAGATACAAACTATGTGTTAGTATTCAGAAGTAGCGTGGCAAGGTCAGCACTGAAACCGAGCTCTAAGCACAGCCAATCTTGTGGGGAAGAGACGTGGAAGCTACATGTATTGACGTTTGCAGACGTTTGCAGAGGATGCTGCGCCACCCCGGCGAGGCCGTGCTGTACATGTACTGTAGACTGTCAGAGATATAAAATCCATGCATTTCCTGCATGAACGAAAAATTAAAAAGCAGCAGATGAGACTATTTTCTCAGAACGCGCTAGAAAAGTCGAAGGATCTTAATCTTGGATAAGTTGGATTGTGATTGGCTTATCTTATCGCATCATGATGGTGGCAACTTCAACTTCAACTTCAACTTCAACTTCAACCTCACCTTCACCGCTCTCTCACAACAACAGCAAAACCCGCAAGCTGTCCCTGTCCTGGTACTCGTCTACGCAATCTCAACTCACGTCGAAAAAGCTGCTGCTGCTGTCAGGCATCGCCATGGCTTCTGCTGGAGGTGTCCTGTCCCGATCTAGCTCAACAACCACAACAACATCATCATCATCATCATCATCTTCCTCTTCCTCCAGGTCCAAGCCTGCCCTAACGCTAGATCTCTCCAACCTCCCCTCCCTCTCTCGACCAAGCCCCCCCAGCAACACCCTCATCATCACCGAGCTGCACAAGCTACTCGTCTTTCAACCCGCCAGCCTGACCGCCATCCGCGAGCAGATCACCTCCGTGGCGCCACTCAACTCCTTCTCCCCCCTTCCCAGCCTCCGACGGATCGTCTGCTCCTTCCTCTCCACGGACGACGCCGTAAAAGTGCGGCAAACTCTCGAATGCACCAGGACCATCTTCGACGAGTGCGGCCTGCGGACACGCATCTATTTCGGCGAACGCACCCCCATCGAAGGCACAGAGGAGGCGAAACGCAAGAAATTGCTCGAAGCCCCTCACTCCTCGAAGCTGTTCTTCATTAGTCCCCCGCCCAGCCCGCCGCATGGATGGGTCATGCGCAACGAGGAGCCTCCAAACAAGGAGGTCCATGCCAGCGATCTTGCGGACGCGCTCGCTCGGCTGGGGACCCAGACGACGGCCTGCCAGTCGCAGGATGTATCTAGCGATCCTCTGTCGCCTGTTTCGGTGGCTTCGTCTGGATCTGATGGTAACAGCAATAATAATTATAATAATAAAAAGGTTACTCCCGGTCTCGGTCGCACTGGGTCATGGCCCTCATCTGCTGGTGCCGGTACACGCAGTCGGTCGAGCACGTTGATATACCACCCGAACGATCATGGTGGATCGCCAAATCTGCCCGCAGTCATGGTCGAGGACACCTCGGTTGATGACGACGAAGATTCCATGATTCTGAGTTCGGACGGCGAGCAGAAAAAGATATTTGCGCATACCTCGCGGCCACCAGTCGAGTTGATGCATTGAGTTGTTCTTTTTATGTTTTGTCTTTTTGCATTGGGATGAGCGGAGTTTTCTTCTTTCGTTGTTCGGATTTTATACATACATACAACATATTGCATAGACATACCTAATAAGAGTAGAATTCGAAAGTGACTTGTTGAATTACTTTGGAGTCCCGCAACATCTAATAAATAGCTAATCAAAAAGGACACAAGCACTTTTCTCTGCGACCTCCACGCCCAACACTGCTACCAGCTCGCCAACAATACCCTTGATGCTCTGCGGGTCCATGATGCTGGCATCTTCCCATCCAACCAAATCCTCCATATGGATTAATGTGCCATAGGCAAGGAGAAGCCAATGATCAAGGTCGATCCTGCTCAAAACTTCTTGAGCAGTTAGCACGCCGGGCATCTGGATGGTGAAGAGGGACAGCGATTCCTCGTCTGCAAGTTCGGGGACTTCGTCGTCTTCGTTCTCATGGTTCTCGCGAGCACGGTCACGTGAGAGAGAGACGTATTTTCGTTTTTCGAGCTTCTGCGTGAGTTCGCCATCAAGAGGGTCCCAAGTATAGCTTTCCGGGTCTTTTCTGCGAGTCAGTACTACTCGAGTTGGCAAAAGAAATAGGATAGAGGAATGGCCACTTACCGAGGATGTATTGAGGTCTGTAGAAAGCCTTGTATCGCATCTTTTGGCAGGAATGGATATAGTAACCTTTGATACTTCAGTATACTCATACAGCAAGTCAAGTGCCAGAAGAGTCAGGATTTTACCCATGTAGTAGTACTTGTAGTCCTCCTCCAAGGCAAATGCTATCTCTCGTAAGGCACTCAATTTGCCAAACTCCCAAGCGCCAAACTCGGGATCGTAGCTATCAAGGCGTAAGCTTTGTTCACTGCACAAGATATAGATGAGCGTGGCTAAATGACCCACAAAATATATACAGAGCTAATACCCTGAGGTAACAAGTCCAGTACTGCAACGGCAATCAATCTACCATCAAGACGATAGCACTGGTGCCATGAGCCTAGCCTTTTCCCACCCGATCCTTCCTTGGGCGTATTTCGCTTCAGACCGGAACAAAGAAAGTGCTTGAAATCAGCTAACTTCCATCTATCGGTAGATTCTTTATGAACAGTTGTCTGATACTTCAAGAACACTTCATACCTAGTGTTTGCTCATTAGTACAGATGATCTAGAGGTGGACGATTAAGGCTGCTCCACTAACTTTCGCTGGGATACTGAATCGCCTTCTAAGCTGACCTCGAACTTGTGTGCAGGCTCAATGGGCCGTTTAGTCTCCGGGTCAATGGGTCGTTGGAGGTGAGAATACTCTGCCTCGTGAACGGCCTTTACTACGTCAAAGTTTTGTTTACGGTGCTTTTTCTCTCTATACGCTCCTGGCGTCAGTAGATATGCCGGCATTTAACAGGGTTTCAACGTACTCTCGACTTCTTGGCGCAAGCATTGCCGCTTTCCTGATGTATTCTGGGCCGAGAACATACTTATTCCACCGGTTGATGGCCTTGCGCTGGTCACGTCTCGGTTTGTAGTCGCAAGCAGTAAGTCTGACAGTGACAACCTAGTGAGAAACAAGGGGCATGAAGTCAACCAAGTCGTCACCAGAGGATAGCTACCTCAAAGTGTAATGCGGACAGCATGACCGCTGCAAGTTCTGCTTGTAATACAGCGTGCCCGACCTGGACTGCGGTCAGCGGGCCATTTACATGTAGTAGTCGAGGCGGAGATTGTACCTCCTCCATCCCCGGTTCACCAGAGTTTCGTAATGCTCTGGCCGGACTGATACGGAGCTGGCATAGTACGAAGCGCCTGTTACGTTAGGGTTAGGGCTGGAATCAATTTATAGTTATGCATGCGTGCATATATAAGTATGCACTTACTCCCGTTATCTGATTTGCAATAGCCACAGGCGTTTCGCTGGTAGCCTGCAGTGCTGTCAGTCATCATGTGACATGTAGTATGTAGAGTATGTCCTGAAGGAGAAATATAGGCACGTGACAAAAACGGCGGCAACACGAGCAGCCACCGAGTCGAAACCAGTGGATTCAGCACGAGCTGGCTGAGAGAGCTCCGACTGGCTGCAGGGGCTGGTGAACTGGTTGCTTACCCAAAGGGCGGAACAGGGACAGGTTTCGCGCCGTCTCGGCGTCCACCACCGTGCTCATGGCTGATAAGTTATTAGTATTGAGCTGTCAGATCGATGGCAGAATGTAAGAGACGAGCGGATCAATAAGCAGTGATGTTGCTGGATGCCGATGGAGGGGTAGCTGCTAGTTCGTCTGACAGCTCCACTGCTCTGATTCACACGCGGGAAGAAGTGGGCTAAGCATGAGAGAGGAGAGGAGAGGAAAAACAAGGGAAGACGAAGACGAAGACGAAGACGAAGATGAGTATGAGGCTGAGCTTCTCCAGGCAACGGCAGGTGCGAGCGAGGAAGGAGGGAATCCGAGAATCTGAGATCACGGGACGCGGCTTCTAGAACACCTTAATATTTAGGCATACATACAACATACAACATACAACATTGATACAAGATTCAACGTTCATATTCAGTATTCACTGATTCAGCATAGCACCTCATCGATTGGCTCTCAGCTCGACAACACGGCACGAACTCAAACTTACCTTTCTATCTAGTATCTAGTATCTGCATGTCAATACAATTGTATGTTGGATTAGCTGCGAGAGTCGGAGTTACGCGGCCAGTCCAGTTCCGTGGTTGCAAAGCGACTGAACTACTAGTGATCATTATTAATTCCTCCTCGAGGCTGAGTTCTGTAGTGACGCCGTTACCGGGCTCGCCAGCTAAACTCAGGAAGTGCAGAGCAGCAGTCGAAATAATTATTATTATTACTCTGATTGTACATAGTTAATAGTTATAGAGGAGTTAGTAGGTAGTTAGTTAACTATACATCGTCTAGGCAACTGTAGGTACGGTATTATTACGCAGCCGTACGCCCGCAGCGGCAGTTCCCCACGTAATTAATTTTTTCCCCTTCCTCCCTCTGCTCGACCTGACCTTTTTTCCTCTGCGCTCCCTCTCCTCTCACCAAGATGTCTTCGTCAACCACCTCCCTTCTCGGGCTCCCGTCCACCGCGGGACTCATTGGGAAAACATAGCTTCTACTCTTTTTCCATCTCTCTTCGCAGACTTGCTCCCCCATCGCATCCGATCCACCCCCTCCCGTTTCCGCTCTCGTGCCCTTTCACTTTCACACCTCCGTGCCAACCGCGTAACCCCGAGCTTCGTCCGCTTGCTTCTCAAACCCCTCCACTCGGGACCTTCCTGGCCAGCTTCTTCAAGCAACGAGATCTGACGGACTTGCGCGCGAAACCGTCTTCTTGCTGACAAAGGACTGGCCTGCCATTGTAGCCAGACGGATAAAGAGGCTCACTGCCGTTTGAAGCTGTGACCAAGGACACTCGTTTTAAATCAAAACTCTCGCAGGTTGCCTGGATCTTGGGCATAGCCTCTCTTATTTAACCGCCTCCCCGACCCCCGTCTACCGTCCTGCATTCTACAATCTCCAGACACATACACGCATACAAACACACAAACACGATTGAAAGTCAAGCGCGGACAAATGGCGGCTGCAACTCGTTCAATGGAGGCCCGTGTGGGCAGGACTAATCAAAGTGGGTTATCCTTCTGTCTCTTATATTCTATTTATCTTTCGCTATTATCAGGTCTTAGCAAAAGCTGATCTTTACATTTTTTACTTCAGGATATGGCGCCAAAGGAGAGAGACTGGTCGCCGGCATCGTCCCCCTCTCCGCCGACAAGACCAAAGTTTTGATGATTCAGTCCGCTGGACCCGGTGGCTGGGTGTTGCCAAAAGGAGGCTGGGAACTCGACGAACCGACCGCTCAGCAGGCCGCACAGCGAGAGGCGTGGGAAGAGGCAGGCGTCATCTGCACAGTGCAGCGAGATCTTGGCGTCATCCCGGACATGAGACCCGCTGGCTTGCTCACTTCGACAGCTCCGAAGGCATCATATCAGTTTTTCGAAGCCATTGTCAGCCGCGAAGAGGCGCAGTGGCCTGAAATGCACAAGCGGAAACGGCAATGGGTCACATACACACAGGCTGCAGCTGCTCTCGTTAATCGCCCTGAACTACTGGAAGCGTTAAATCGCAGTTCATTGCGCCGTTAATTGTTAATTCTATTGACAGGTTCAGCGTTTAACGAGCCATGTTGATAGTTGCAGCTGGCTACACTACTTTCTGTAGCGCTGTGTGATGACCAGATATGACTGATATGCCTTGAAAAGTACTTTTGTTATTATCTGCTTCCTGTTCCATACTCCTGCCTCTTTCTTGCTGTGATTTCTCTCTAGTGAGGTGTCACTCAGGTCCTCTATTACACACCTGCTTTGCTCTTTCAGCATAGATTTCTTTTTATTACTTGCATCTGTTTGGGTCTGTGATAGATGGTCCATCACAACTACTAGCGGCTTTATGAGACATATTGCATGAGAAACCAAAAAGACAAGAACAAGAACCAGAAATCGGCGCAGGGCACCAGGGGTGTTTCGGAAAGGATTGCTTCTCGTTTTACATATGACATGCATGGCATTATTCTCTCTTTCCCCTGTGTAGTGAGCAGCACCAGAGGAGGTGATAGAAAGAGAAAAGAAAAAACTGATTTCTTTCTTTGCCTTTCTTCTTCTTGTTGTCTTTGTAATTGTACTGTACACTATACCATTTTGCTTATGCCGATGCAACAAAGAATAGATCAGAACAGTGTTCTAAATCTTTTATCAGTTTACTTGCACTCTAACCATCTGTTATATGACGAACTTAGTGCTAATATGAGACCCGCAACAAGAACAGTATACAAGCCATGAAAGTCAAGGAGAGTGACAAGCAGATCGAAGGATCATTGCATATCTACCTATGACTCATGGTCTTGAAAAGGCCAAACCTTCTCCCATGCCGCTTTCTCCTGTTCGTTCGCAGATTCTCGAGCCATAAACCTCTGCTTTGCCGCATCCAGTCTTCTCGCTACTTCATCGTAATCACGAGGAGACACTGCCCCATCCCACCCTGTATAGACGCCTACTTCATCAAGCACTTTTGCCTTCCTTTCAACATCCTTTCTCCACCTGGCATACTCCGTTTTCTGCTTTGCTATGTCCTGCTCTGAATACTTCTTCAAGGGACATGAAGCGTTGAGATTGCCGCTCTCATCCACTCCTACAACCTGCCTCCAGACATGCTCTTCGGTGATATCCGCAAATAGGCTCTGGACGTATGGTTCTCCGTCATCGTAGATGGATTTTATAGTTCCCAGGATTTGGCCTGGTAATGTTTCCTATGACGAAATGCATGCAATAACTCTGGTACGGCTCTCTGCAGCTCAATCTCATATGACAGCCACAGTGATTGGGAAAGAAACAAATCCTTTGCGGCCCTTTTAGCTTCGGGGTTAAGTGACTCGAAATCTTCGGGCAGAGCAGGTTGGACAAACCCATCCAACTTCGGACCCTCGTACTCCAGCAAGGAAGGATGATGGGAAACAAGGAACACCGGGTAGACAGGAATGCCTTGCCAATCTATAATGCATGTAATCCGAGACGGATCTTCGATATCAACGAATATATTGCTAGCATGTAGATCATTGTGCCAGATTATGTCGGCAGAGAACTCGTCGTTTCTGGGCAAGAACCTTCGGAACGGAAATACCAAGCTTCTCTCTAACCTTTTGAACATTGTTGGTATGCCATACATTATCTTTGTTTTCACTAAAACATTTCGGATGGGGAGATCTTACAAATTGCATGGTGGCCACTTCAGATGCCGTGGTATAATGGCAGGGCCCGCATTAGGATTTGGTATTTTGACAATTAACTGTTTTCTATCTTGCATCGTCGCAAGAAAAGCTTTGTTAAAATTCCCCTCGGGTAACTTTATTATATCCACACAGACTGCACAGTATCCTGCAGCCTCTTCAGCAATATGAATGAGAGCATCCACGTTGAATTGGACATATCTGCGAAGCAGTTGTGCAGGCTCATTCCACAGCCATTTCTGGGCAGAATCTGTGTAAAATTCACTTTCTAAAAGTTTTTTTGGTTAACCACGGGGCTCCGTGCGAGCAAGAAGACAACTTACCAGAAAGCATGCTTTCAGGCATCCCTCTTCTAGGCGGTAGGGCGAACCATCTAGTAGTGACGAGAGATAAGGGCGGTTCAAAAGACCATCGAAGCAACTTATAGCTTCCACTATTTCTAAAGCGCATATTGGAATGATCTGGGGCATTTAAAATGCAATTATGAGGATGGATTTGCTTACTTTTGGCCCCCCCCCCCTTTTGACTGGGTGGTTAACATTCCGTCAGCACAAACAAGGTGTTAGGAAGACAGCCATGGGTAATATCACGTAAACTAACAAAAGCGCTAATCCAGTATTTGTTCTCTTTTCCTCTCACAAATGTTTTTCCAGAAATCGATGTAGTCGGAGATTGATATGAGTTGCCTCTTTGGGTTAGCGCCAGTCACATGCGTCAGCCAATAACTAATGAAGATAGAAAGCGAGGCTTCATTTGACCAACTTTTGTTTTTCTGCCTAATCACCCCTTTTTCGAAGATGGCAACTGATGAGCTGGCTGCCAGACAGCTATTATCTGGACTCTTGACTGGAATATATGACTTCTTCCAGTATTATCGGTCCCGTAACTCGTCAGACCGGACGGATCTCATATGAAGAAGCTGGCTCCATCGTTCGCAAGTGCGGGAGCAGCTTCAGGATAAAACGTGAAGTCGGCCACCACTTTTGTCCGAAGCCATACTACCATCCCTATCCCTGAAATAATTGACTATCATGTAGACCCAGACAACAGTTGGTTTCTCATGAACCGCCTCCAGGGTTCTACTCTTGGTTCGGCATGGCCGAATATGAATAACCACGCTCGGTAAAACACCCTGTCCCAGCTGAAATCATATCTTGGTCAGCTTTGAGACCTACATTCATCAATTGATGGGCAGATTGGATCCTGCTCAGGAGAACCCGCCTATGACCATCGATTGAACAACGGCTTCCCCATCGGGCCGTTTCATTCTGTGTCTGAGTTCCATGATTTCCTTGTGGCACCAGTAAAACGATGTCCACGTCCGGAGCTGTACCTGAAATACCGCAAGGAATTTTCCGATGACTTTGGCACATGTTTTGCGCACGCTGATTTCTCATATGACAATGTCCTGGTAGACGAAAAGACGGGAAATGTTACGGGCATGATCGATTGGGAAATGACTGTCTTCTGGCCTGAATGGTGGGAGTACAGAAAATCCCTATTTGGTGGCCGATATCAAAGATGGTGGCTTGATATTGTGAATGAGGTCATGCCATCTTATGCGAAGGAATTTAATAATGTTGACAGTGAAATAGAAATGTTCTAAACCTAGTACCTTTACCTCCAAGGCTCAGACGATTTGACGGTATCGATCTGGGAATCCTTCAGACGATGATGAAGCAGTCAACAGTTCTTCTTGAGTGGTATTATTGGCGTAAATCTATCTTCTTTTCCTCTCACGACTAAGTCCTTCTTGATGGGTTGCCTCTTTGGGTTAGCGTCATCACGTGTACCAGCGGACAATATGGAATCGAGATCGGCTTCACCTTCAATAAGAAAAGAGCAACAGCTATCAAAAAAAATCCGGCCCTCTCCAACATACTACAAACCCTCTCAAATTCACATATTCGATCATCTTTCTGTCCATGCGCGAGACGATATAAGCTGCCATAAATTTGGACACCCTCCCGCTCTCGCCGCGGGTTTTAACCTGCCACTAAGCTCACATCTTTCGCCTCGCTGCGAAAACCAGTCCACCGCATTCATGGACTACGAAATGGAAATCGAGCCCGTTGGGCCACAAGTGACCGTCCGTGAGGTGCGCATCATCATCATCACACACACACACATATATATACGTTGTATAGATGTAAGAATACTCACAGTCCAACAGGCAGAGCCGTATCGCGTCGACTTCAAACTGACCAACGTCGACCTCGCGCTCGCCAACGCACTGCGACGCACGATGATCGCCGAAGTGCCCACGGTCGCCATCGACATCGTCGAAGTCGAGATCAACACATCCGTGCTACCGGACGAGTTCCTCGCGCACCGACTGGGCCTCATCCCGCTGAACAGCAAACACTGCGACAACGACATGGAATACAACCGAGACTGCACGTGCGAAAGCTCGTGCTCCAGATGCAGCGTGCGGCTGACGCTGCATGCGCGCTGCAATCAGGCCGATGATGTGATGAAGGTGTATTCGCGGGATCTGGTGGTCACGGGCGACAGGGCGAATGAGTGGGTGGGTAACCCCGTCATCACGGACCCGGAGGGGAAGGGCCCGTTGATTGCAAAGTTGATTAAGGGGCAGGAATTGAAGTTGACGTGCATTGCGCGCAAGGGCATTGCCAAGGAGCATGCGAAGTGGTCGCCTACGTCGGCCGTTGGCTTCGAGTATGATCCGCATAATAATCTGAGGCATATAGATTATTGGTATGAGGAGGATCCGATAAAAGAATGGTCTGTTTTATTCCTCTTCTTTTTTTTTATATTTTCTCTAAGCTTCTGCTAAGGAAATTGCAGGCCCATCTCAGAGAATGGAAAATGGGAAACCCCCAACCCCCCAGACCAACCCTTCGACTACGACGCACAACCAAGCACATTCTACGTTGACGTGGAGTCGATCGGGAATCTCGAGCCAGACGCCATCGTGCAGCAAGGCATACTTACGCTTCAAACCAAGCTGGTTACCATCATCGACACCATCACCAACCCCAACGGCCCTGGGGCGCAGGTGAATGGTCTCGGAGGCGGCCCTGACGATGACGAGATGGCGCTCGGGGGCGCCGTGCGATCTCCAGATGCGTACGAACCGCCTGAGATCGATGGTGGGCTTGGAGGCGCGTTCACGGCATATGGCCAGGGCGCAAATGGTGGGAATAGAAGTGCGTGGGGAGGTGGCACGACACCTTATGGAGCCACGCCGTATGGCGCGACTAATTATGGAGGCTTCTAACTTCAAATCAAAAGCATTTTTGGCGTTTTCTCAGGCAATACGTACTTGATATTATTAATACCTCCCTATCTGCTGAATCGAAGACATTAACTAGTTTACATTTCTCGCTACCTAGAGTAAAAAAGATAGTACGTATCGATTGCCGTATGGCATATGCGCAAGAGGAGAAAAGTCAATTGCAACATTCGCTGAAGCCCTTGATATGCTGCATATGCACGAGGAATGCTTTTCATCCGTACAGAAGTGCAGAGCAAAACAGATAAGAGAAAACTTGCAATAAGCCAAAAAAAATTGAACCAAAAAATAGACTGAAAGTATAGAATCATATACCAAAAAGAAAAAGGAACTCCGTGCTCCGCTCACCTACTCTGTCTTGATAACACCTGGGAATTGACGCCGCAAGAGAGAATAGAAAGGGAATAGAAAGAGAAAAGAAAAGGAAAGGAGACTGAAATGAAATGGAACGGTCAGGTTAGTCTTCGGTCTCCTCCAGACCAAGGTATTTATTACTACCAGTCCCGCTGCTTGCACCGTACACCATATCCATGTACTTTGCCTTTTGGGTCTCGCGCCTTCTCCGCAGAAACTCATACGTATCTTCGACGCCCTCGATCTGCCCCTCGATAGCGCCCAGGACACTATTCGTAGTATCAATCGCGCTGCCGATGGACATATAGGTCGAGTCATTCCTCTGCCGAACCAAGGGACTCACCAGTTTCCGGCGGAGCGTCTCGAGGTTAACCTTCAGGTTGAGCAGACGCGCCTGATGGTCCATGAGCTGGTGTTTGTTGTTTACCGTCCGACGGCGCACGTCGGCCAGCAGTTTGCGGTTCTTCTCGTACTTGCGAACTAGCGCCGCATTGGGCCCGAGGACGCGAGTCCACAGCGAGCTCAGCATTTCGCCTTCTTCTCTTTCTTGCGTGTCGGATTCGCGCACGACTACGCGTTGCAGGTTCAGGAACTGCCGGTCGATGGCCTCGAAGAGCCCGACTAGCGCGGTAGAGTGCGTGAGTTGGCTGTTTATGGACTCTTCGAGCACGTTGAGAAATTCGGTGAAGGTGCGCGTTAATGCGGCGCGCGTGCGTTGCGCTGATGTGGCGCCGAATATTGTCGTTACCACCGTGCCTAACAGGGTGGGCGCGCCGGCGAATTGGCTGCCAGATGCCGTCGGTTCGCCATCAATGGTTTGCACGTTTCCGTGCTCTAACCTGGCTACTTGTGATATCATGTTGTGGATATTGTCAATCATGACGCTGGGCAGACTGCTCGGCGGCTGCGAGTGTATAACAGTAAGCTCCCGCCTGACCCAGTCCATGACTAACAAAATCGAGTCTATATCAGAATCGACGTTGGAGAAGAATCGGGTCAATTCGAGGGAAAGCGTCTTCAGAGACTCGGATAACTCGTCCAATTGCGTGACAATAATAGGCGCACTGGTCATGTTGCTACCCCTGACCGATTCCCCCAGATCCCAGACTGCAATGCCCGTTTCCTGCAGGTTATTTATGTGCTGTACACCATTTTCGGAGTAGTGAATCAAAGGCTCAAAGTTGCGCGCAAATGCGCATAGCTTCACCAGGTTCGGCATCGTCGGGGGTCCCGCAGGTATAGATAAAGAGCGCATAAAGATCATTGCCACGCATGTTATCAGGATTGTAGTAAATGTGCTGGTCTTGGAGCCAAACATGGTAGAATTGAGTCGTTCAAACGGAATACGAATCGCGTTCCAAGCAGCCTGTATTGGCTCTCTTTGAGCAACTTCCGCAGACACTTTGAAGCGTACATCTGTAAAAAGGAAAATTGAAATGGAGTTAATGAATTACTCAAAAGACTCCCTTTGAACGAAAAAAGAAAAAAAAGATTACATAACTCTCAAATGAATGCTGCATTCACCTACAGTTTGAAAGTGGTTCGTCGCTTTGTTCCAGCTGAAGGAGTTGTTTCTCTTTAGGCTCGGGAGAAACCGAGCGCCCTTTCAGAGGCGAATCGGTGCCTGGCGGCAGAGGCACACTGGCAGCAAATGTGACATCAGGCAGATCGTCGACTGCACTTTTGCGCGGCAAAGGAGAAGGCGGAGCGGGCAGCTCTTGGGCATCTTCATACTGAGGACTGACCTCGCGGGAATGCGGTGCGCTGTTCGGCTGCAAGGTTGGTTTCATGTGAAGATGGTCGTATGGCGAATGGCGATACCAATGGCTTCCAGCCAGCGAGTCTGGTCGTCTGAGGGCCGGCGGCGACCATCGTTCGTGAGAAGCATATCGGCCGTCGTCATACTCTTCGGAGCGGAAGCCTGAATGCTGCGAGGGCAGGTCCAGCAGGGGAGAGCGTCTGTTGGAAGCGGCAAAGTCTTCTAGTGACGCCGTCAGCGACGGGTGGTCATCGAAGAGGGCGTCCATCTCGTCGTCCATGGCGATGGTGGATTGCGGTGAGGGCGAACGCTCATGCATGCGCCAGGCTTTGCGTTGCGTTAGCAGCGGTCCTAGGACGGGCACGAACAAAATAGGATTGCGCAGACGACTAGGGCATGCGCAAGCATGCTATGAACGTAGAATCAGCAACTACAGCAGGCCGTGGGTCGAGGACTATGTGATGCTGGCTGGGAATGGTGGTCGCAAAGATGCGATAAGATAGGTAGTGTAGTTGGGTCCAGATACTAGATAGCGGGTGGTGCCTGATCCGTCAGGAACCAAGGCTGATACTTCGAGAGGGCAAACTTAAGCAGCAATTGCAGCGCTTATTTGGCGTTCTGCATGCGATGACGGGTTGTCTGTGCAAGGCAATTTGCAGGAGAGTCTGGATGTTTAGTAGCAGTATCAGTGCAGTAGTAGTGCAGCAGTGCAGCAGTGGGCTGGGGAGAACGCAGGAGTCGTCGGATTGCGACCGTCGACCGATAAGGCACGCTGCCCCTCCCAGGGTACTAACCTAGTTAATAAGTCTAAGAACTGGTAGACAAATCGGTTGGCTGTAACACGACCAGAGATGCTGGGACTAGTGAACTGTGAACTGCTGCAGGAAAAGGAGGCTGGTCCAATCATCAATGGGCGGAGAGAGAGGGGGACTGAGAGCGCAGGGATGCGAGGAAGTGCTGTGCTGCCCGTCCCGTGATCTCCCTTGCTGCCATCCCAGGCATCCCTTGAGCTAGCATACTATGGCGTTAGACTATTAGCACAGCAGCAGAGAAATTTCTAGTCGCATCACAAGGAGCACTCACACTACCAAGTACTACCTGTTAATAGGTTGATAGTGCATGAGCAGAGAGGAGAATTGTATATTGCGATCATTACATCTTTTACAGCCCGCTTTCCAAAAACAAAAGTATCGGGGCGCCAACAAATGAACAAAAACGAGGCAGATAATAATATCGACAGCGGTGTACAGTGTACACAAGCAGAAGGAAAATCTATGTCATTTCGCTCTCCTTTGGATCAATATCAAGCGGCTTTCCGGCTCCGCAGTATGGAAGAACATTAGAACCAAACCAAACCAAAAAAAAAAAAAAAAAAATCTATTTCACATGCATAAGGCAATGGTCAACGTATTGTTACAGGCAGTGGTCTCCCCGTTCCTTGAATCTCGAGTTTTCTGTACGCTCGAGGCTCGCGATGCTGGGGACCGGCATGGGTGCAGCGTCGTCGCTGCTTATTTGGTGCTCTCTTGGAGGTAACTGTTGGAAGCGTCAGTAAAATCCTTCCTGGATCTCAAGGCAAGCCTTACGTGATGAGGTCGTTGCGGTCCTTGCCCTTCTTGAGACCACCAAAGGCCATCTTGGTGCCAGGAATGTACTTCTTTGGGTTCTCGAGGTAGGTGAACTACAGACAGTCAGTATCGAGAGTGCCTTCGGGACATGGTATGAAGCTTCAGAAGTAGAATCGTACCAGAGTGTTCTCGTCCCAGGTCACGCCAGCCTGGCGGTTGGCATCGGTGTAGGAGTAGCCCTCGACGGAGCCAGTCTTACGGCCGAAGAGTCCGTGCAGGTTAGGGCCGATCTTGTTGGCACCGCCCTCCTCGACGGTGTGGCATTGAGCACAGCGGGTCTATGGACATGTCAGACGCATGCTTCCTTATCGAGAATATCAACTATAGTTCTGCTTACCTTGAACAGGTTGGCACCCTTGGCGGCGTCACCTAACATCCGGATTAGCTGTGTCCGCGCAATTGATTCAAAACATGGAAATAAAATAAACGAGTCATCGCATTGCAGTCATTGCAGTCATTGGGCTTGAGTATTTTCTACTGGAAGTAGAAAACCGTGATTCCGATCTTTTCAAGACGAACTCAATATTCCGCCTCTTGCCTCCCGCATCCTGCCTCCACGCATTCCAACAGCGCTCGAAGACATGCAGATAGGACGCCCGGTACCATCAACGTATGCACGATGAAGGGAGGAATAGACATAGCAAGCGGCGCGATGACTCAATTGCAGCAAGGCCAGGCAGTAGCAAGCTTACCTGGAGCGAACGTGGCAGCTTCCTTAGCCATTGTGAATGTGAATGACGAAAATCGACGGAGGTAATAACAAATATACGAATCTGCGTTTATAAGAAAAGAGCAGCTTTAGCCTCTAAGTGATGTATGTGGATGGATGAATGAAGATGGAAAACAAGGAAGGAGAAGGAGAAGAGAAGGAGAAAAGGAAGAAGAAGGTGCTG
Source organism: Trichocomaceae sp. PYS4502 (assembly GCA_023625875.1). Taxonomy (NCBI): domain Eukaryota; kingdom Fungi; phylum Ascomycota; class Eurotiomycetes; order Eurotiales; family Trichocomaceae; species Trichocomaceae sp. PYS4502. Next base: position 114,980 of record JAMAFX010000068.1, read on the forward strand.
GAAACGGCTTAGCGCCGAAAAAATATGACCGCAGCGGCAAAGCGCCCGCCAATCAGCGCGCGGCTAATGTCGGTGACAACCGGAGCGCAACTTACGATGTCATCAATTCGACAATTACTACAATTAGACATACATGCTGGATTTACATATCGAGTTATTTAGCTGTTAGCATTCAACAGAATTATGCTCAACTGAGCTGAACTGAACTGAACATGTACATAGTATACTATATAGTATGTAGCAATTGCGATCTGATATAACAATGACGCTGGCCGCGGCTGTCCAATCGCCGCCGCTGGATTAGTACTAGTGTACTGCTGTACCCGATCTACCCGGCGTCACATGATCCAGTGGTCTGCCTCAGGCCTTGTTGCCTTGATGCCTGATGCCTTAACCCGACTGCCAAGCCACATGCCACATGACATCTAATGTTTCTACCAAATACCAAGCCACTTCTTCACAGGCCGCTTCTCCGTCTCGCTCTCGGTCTCGCCAGCCTGCATCGCAGCAACAGCACCACCAGCATCAACAGCAACAGGCGACTGGTCGTCCTCCACCACAGGCGACGCCGCCTTCTCCGGCTCCTCGAGCCCATGCGCAATGCGGTACTGGCGCCGCTTCTCGGCGTCCTCAATGCGCTTGTGCCGGTTCTCGCGCGCCACCATCGACGTGTGCTGCACGTGCATTTTCCACACCGATATGGCCTGCGATACCGTGTTGATCGGGTGCGTTAGCAGGCCCGACCATGGCGGGAGGAGGTGCGCGAAGGGGGATGTTCGTTTGAAGTTCTCTGTAAAGGTGAATGTGGCCAGAGATGTGAGGACGCCCTGGTCTCATTAGATTCGTCTCCTGTCATAAATGTGTACAGTACAGTACAGTACATACCATAGAAATCCAGACATGGATCCAGCGCGTAGTCAGAAACTTGAATAGGACCGTTCCTTCCGCAGGGAACATGTTCGGGTATCGCTTCGTCTTCTGCTCTTCCTTTTCCTTGGCCGACAGCGGACGACCGGGGTAGTTGAATGGATCTCGCACATTCTGGCTGGCAACAACCTTGCCATTGCGTGTCTGCAGGACCCGGCGCGCCGGGTGAGATGGCGGTCTGAATTTGTCCGGTTGGGCCAGAGTTCGTGGCTTGTCTTCTGCTCGTCGTGCGGAGGAGGATGAGAAATGGCGGCTCACATGGCGCAGTGTATGCGGAATTCCGCGCGGGAGAAGGAATCGAGGGATCGTGGATGTAGTCGTCACCTTAATCGCCTCCATTTTGCCTTATTCAACGTCTTTGGCTGATAGCTGTTGATGTTGGCTCTTTTAGAGACGGACTGCGGAATATTCTTCGCCGGGCGGATGGTATCACGTGACTATTCAATATACCAGCTGGCAGGAGTACATTCTACATCTACGCAGCCACTCATTCTGACCAGGCATCAGGCTCATCATTATTCTTTAATATGACGGGCATTGTCTGTACACGTACAAAAAAATGATCTATCATGCGCTATCTAACCTCGACACCCTCTAATCCCTCCATAACCTCATCGCCAACTCCGCCTTTCGCCAGCACCAACTTGATTATTTTAGATATCACACCGCGCGACACGCCGCCTCTTCTAGGTTTCCACACGCCAGGAACGTCCTCATCGGAAATATGAGGGATTTCCGCTGCTGCTACTGCTGCTGCCGTCGTAGCACTTAGCGTAGCTGCATTCTCCGAGTCCGGGACACCATGCTGCGTCAACCGTGACGGCGGATCGATTGTGCGGATAGAGAGAAGTTTCAGGTTTGCATCGCTGTTTTGGTCTGCGTTTTCAAGCTCCTCGCGGCCAATGGAGACGGCTAGGACCGCATCGGCTACCGAGATTTCCTCACGTGTTGGGTCGAATATCACATTGTTGCCCATGGATGTAACGAGTAGAGTGACGGGGGGACGAGCTAGACGTCGTCGTCGCTTATTATTAGTGTGGTTGTTTTGGGCTTGTTTAATTGAATATAATTCCGGGCGTGGGTAGAGGTATTCTGCCAGATTCCAATCGTCCTCGAAAAAGGGATCCTCTTCGCCTTGCGACTTGAGCTTGGGCAATCGCGTTGATAGCAAGGCCAAGTGCGTAGTCAGCGAGAGTAGTGGTAAAGGATATGATTGAGGCGGAGATAAAAGCAGCACCTGTAAGATGAGTCAACAATGTAAACCCCTTCCAAGAGAGGAAGAGAAGAAGAAGACATACGTCAATATAGAGCCTCCAATGCCACCGCCGATTAATCACCAGTCGACCTTTCAACCCCCCAACCATTTTATTATCCCCATCGCCACCAGCCGCACTCGAACTAACCAGCGACTCCCTCATCATCTCAGACAAAAACACCGGCAGCGCGTCATCATCGCGAAACCCAGGAATCTCAATGGACATCTGTACCCAAGAACCCTGACCCGTCGCCGTCGCCGCCGCGCGACTCTCTCCTTCATCCTCATCACCACCATCTTGCTCTAATTCCAGCTGCTGCAACTGCCGCAAATCAAAAGCATCCGTCGCAAGAGTCTTCTCCAGCTCCGCCTTCACTCCCACAATAGCCTCAGAGCCGTCCGCAAACCCGATGCGTGCGCTGCCATTCGTGCCCGGCAAAATGCCCGTTTCGGCGCTCAGCAGGCGGAATTGCGTCGGTGAGCGGCCGTCGGGGCGAATTGCGCCTTCCGGTGACGAGAGTGAGGCATAGAGGTACGAGAGCTCGGCGGGCGAGATGTGTGGGGTTTGGGATGCTGAGGTTTGTTGCGCCGGGGGCATTACGTCTTATATTATTTTTCTTTCCTCCTAAAGGAAAGACGAATGGCAATAAGTTGTGTAAAGGTCTTCCTGCGGAAGCATGTAGCGAAGCGGATGCAAAAACTAGATCGAGCGACGCCAGTGATGTGTAGTAATTTTTCTGTAGGATAAAGAATCCGTACTCGTTTCAAATACGAGGTTAGTTATGTAAGTATCAGAGGAAGAAGAATGTGTCGTGTCGTGTCGCTAAATTTGACTGAGCTCGAGTTGATAACTATGAATTTTGAATCCGGCGAATTAGAAGTGGGTCTTGAAAAATCATCGACGCCTTAGGACCAAGGCATCAACTATTACTTTTTACGGCCAAGATGAAGTCGAAATAGATGAATAGACGAAATACATTGCTAACTAATATTATGTGCAGGCAGGACACTCACTGCCACAGATATAAAACATATAATTACAAAGTTATATAACGGAGAAACCATGTCAGTCACAAGGTTCTCCCAATGCTCCCAGAGCAAAGAAATGATGTATCCGAGGAAAAGACATCGACTGGCCATAAAGGTGATTGATATACATAGAAGTGAATGAATGGGTACAGAGACAGGGATAGACGTAAGGAAAAGAACAGGGCGATTGCCCTTTCAATGAAAGGACGCAGTAGTGACACAAATCAGTGTAAGATAAGCGCTATGCATATATGTTTCTCGCGTCTAGCGCGGTAAAGATCGAGATCTGTAGGTGTGAAAAAAATAAAAAATATAAACAAAATAGGGGTATGTAGAAAGAAACAGGTCAAGACGAGCCGCAGTGACTTTGCAAAAGTTCAAACAGGGTAAATGGTACATCTATGACTGACTGAAAGGGGTATGTGAATAAAATAGCGGAAAAATAACATGTTGCAAAGGAAATGAATGGGAAGATGCCGCCGACAGAACTTGAAGGGGGAAAAAAAATCCAGGGGAATGAGAAGATATATATAAAATTAAAAAATCAGGGACAATACGCCGATTCCTCTATACCGTGATTTTTCCTTGTGCTGATCCTGAGCCGATGCAAATGCGTTGATGAGATGAGAGCGAAAAAGCAGTGAGTGGTTTCTGTGAAAAAATTGACATCCGATGAGGCCCGGATGAGGATCACATTATCTGTATGTAGATCCAGACAGAATGCTATTAGTAACCGTGCTAGCCCACTCTTGTTCTCCGTACGGAGGCGTGGGCCACTGTCGGTCAGAGGTCTCCTTTTTCATCTTAGAGACATCTCCCGCTTTGATTGGTGTGCTCTCATACTCGCCAAACGAGACTCCGTCGCGTTTTGCGGATGGCGAAGGAGTAGGGTATGGGTTCGGGGTGCGCGTCGACTCATTGATCATATTGGAAAGGTGATTGTCATCTTTGTATAAGGAAGAAACAGACTCATCATCATAACCCTGGGCAAGACGTCTTGCAGCTTTGTCCGCTGAATGAAGAACCTCATCCAACAACTCATCTTCCTCCTCGGGAGTTTCGTAACGATGAACTGGATGGGATGTCATTTGCAGAGCTCTGCGCGTTCGGCTAGAAAATGGCCCGTCAACACTCGGAGTTGGGCTCTCAGTCATCGACCGCAGAGGCACTTGTGGAACTGATTGTCTCTTTGACGGGGTCTGGTTAGGGACTGAGGTCAGCTGGGGTGGAGGATTTTCGGTAGTTAAGCCATATTTTACATTCTGTAGGGTCTTCTCGATATCTGTGAACTCGCCACTCTTGCCATCATTCATGTTCGAGTCCAAGACAACCGACGAGCGGTTAGGCCACGGTGAACATCCAACATTGGCTTCGACATCGTAGTTAACTGCCGCGGCAGCTTGGTTGCGGCCCGACAATCTTCGCGCACGTTTGCGGAGATGCGAAAAGAAGCTTTCCTTCTGAATTGTAGCATTTGCACCCGCTCCAATTCCGTTCAGAGCACGCTCTGCCTCCTGCCTATGAATATCCGCATAGTGGTTGCCATTCGAATTGACTGAAAGCTGACGACCAATTTTCTTTGATTTCCCAGTTTCTGCTTGTTCAGAAGGCGCGGTTAGATGAACTACACTACTATTGGCCTGAGCAGTGACTGCGTTCGAAAGAGGAGAGACCGGTCTAATAGACGGGAGAATCGGCATTGGGGCTCCGTTGGCCCAGGTAGCTCGCTTGGCTGTACGACCCTTGGGGGCCTGTACCTCAGGTAGAGTGTTATAGGATACAACGGACGGGCGAGTTGATGTTTCTGCTTCCACCATGGGAGCAGGGCTATCGGATCGCATCACCAATGATCTGCGGAACCAAGAAGGTTTCGATGACAATGCAGGAATCTCAATGGCATCTTTGGTGTTAGGTTTGAAGCTCTTTTCCGACATCTTGCGGCCCAGGAGTCTCGAGGTTGATGATTTGGGTCGCAGGGGATCGACTGCATCGGCGAAATACTCGTGCTCAAGAGCTTGAGTAGACGTTGGTCTGTTGCGAGGGTCCCACATCAAGCACCAAGTAACAAAGTTGCTCAATGATTGCGGCCAGTATGGTGGCTGCAGAATGCTTGACATGGAGTGGGGGGCCATCTTTAAAAAAAAATTAAAAAACTTTAGCTGAAAAGTAGTATAAGAAAATCTCATGGTCAGGACGTACCTTTGGGAAAGTAAAGCCAAGCTTCTGGGCAAGTTTGTTACCCTCACGCCATTCACCTCCTCCGACCTTGGCTCCTGATTTCGAGTACCAGTTGCCAGGGCTACCCATAATTTCACAGACGCGCCATACTTGGTCGACTTCGTTAACGCCAGGGAACAACGGCTTCAGAGTAGCTATTTCGACTGCCATGGCACCAACGGCCCATATATCCACAGGAGCTGAATATTCACCCGCACGCAACAAAACCTCAGGGGCACGGTACCATCGAGTTGAAACATATGTCGTATACGGTGACTTTGAGTGTGTCTCACGTGCAAGGCCAAAATCGGCAATCTTGACGGTGTAGGTGGGTGGTGTAGAAGGAGGAGTCACGAGATTCGAATACCGACTGAAGGTTGAATCACTCGGAGCTGACGTCGAGACCAGAATGTTCTCGGGCTTTATATCACGGTGGAAGAAATCGTGTGCATGGATATGGTCCAGGCCCGACAGTATCTGGTAGAGTATGCTTTTGACGTGTTTGCCTTCAAGAGGCTTATGGTCTCTTGCCTTCATTAGTTGGTACAAATTGCCATCCATGTACTCCATGCAGATATGCAACTTCTTGCTTAGCGGATCAAGGAAGATGTCAAGGGCGGGGACGATGTGGGTGTGATGAGGCAGCGTTCGGAGAAAAATGACTTCCCGTAGTTCCAGACAGGGAGCAAAAGAGTCAAATGTTTTCTTCATCGTCTTGATGGCGACCTGTACAAGTAGTGTTAGTATATAGTATAAGTTAGTCCAACACTTACGGTGCTACTTACCATTGTTCCACGACGAGCAACGTTAGACCCGGCAGTACGTACTCGGGCAAGCACAACACTGCCAAAGGAGCCATCTCCAACTTCTTTGATTACCTCGAATCTGTCCTCAAGAGCCATCGCGCTGTGCGATGTTCCCCGGAGGGAGTATTCGTGAAAGATGGCCATGGCTTCTCTTTTTCCCTTTCCTCTGCCTGCAGATGATTGAGAAATACAAGTGACCTGTATTGAATTAGCAATTTGCCAACTGAAGAGGAAATGTCTCAAGGTTCTTAAGAGCTCACCTAGCACGGGGGATCGGGGTATATATATAGAGAGTTATTGGTCTGTTTCGACGTGTAGCAAGTTCAACAGGACTTCGTCTTCATCCTTTGGCTGGTTCAAGCTTGTAGGGCAATTGAGGCAGCGTGATATGTCTGATAGACGCGATTGATATGCAGGAGTAAACAGTATGCGTATGTGCGAAACAAGAGTGTAGTAAAGAAAAGAGCGAACGAAAGAAATCTGTGAAAACGAACTGTGTGTGATTAAGGTTGAGGGAGTGTATTTAGTTGGTAAATGCAGATGCAGACGAGTAAAAAAGAGAGTAGTAGTTGCAGGAGAAAGAGGGGTGGTGCAGGACTAGGTTGCTGCGAGCTCAGGATGAGATGGTAAGAAGATCTTGGAACGGAGGTCCCACGGCGGCGGGAACGGATCGATAGCCGTTGTTTGAGCTAGCACGACTCAAATTGAGCGCGGAAGCCCCTGGATGAATAAAATACAGCGACAGTACTAGTGCGTTCGCTCTAGGACTAATGGGATATAGAGTCGGGGCCCGTGGAGATTGGAAGTGTCAACGGTTTCGTGGCCACCAACCTTTCCCAAGACGGAGAGAAGAATTTAGAAGACCCAGAGAAGCCTCGCACGGATCAGCTGTTGGAGGCTTGGAGCGCAATTTTATGAAAGATCAATTCGGGAATGGTCGCGCGCGGCAGGCGATCATACACAGAAAAGTCGGGGAAACGCGCCTGTTTGGCTCAGTGTCAGTTTCGATGTTTCTGCCTGTTCACGCGAACCGCAGGTGTGGAGCTTTATATAGAGTCGAGATAGGAATGGTGAATTGAATTGTCTTGCCAAGTCAATTTGCACGCAAAGACAGACAAGCTTTAGACGAAGAGATGCGGTCAACGTGTTTGTTTACAAGGTATAAAGTCAAAGAAACGAGTCACTAGGACACGAGCACGCAGAGCTATTGTTCTTGACGAGCGAGAGACGCGGTAGTTAGTGGAAAGAGCGTAATGGCAGGTCCACTCAAGGCAACGAAAGGTTGACAAGTTAACTGAGTACGGAATACGTAGTGGGTGGATGCACTGCAGAACAAGCGCCTGGCCGAGAGTTTATTTGTTCTATCGTTCGTTGGCTCAATTGACGGTGAGCGAGCGAGCGAGCGAGTCTAAGGCGAGAAGGCCCAAGACAGTGCCACTGATCGTGGGAACTGGAAAGTTTGGCAGCGAGCAAAAGACGGGGTAATCAACTGGTGAGCGTGCAATTGACACTTTTATCGGTGGCATTCAGTGTATATCAAATTATCAAGACAGAGCATGCGGGCATTGGCTCCAGTCGCGAAATGGCAGGAGTCTGTTCCAGTGTCTGATGATGGCTTTGGCTGGTAGCTAGTACAGAGCAGCGTGGCCAGCACCTAAGAGTAGGGGCTGGGAAGCAAAGGGCTCATTTTCCACCAGCTCCGTGGAAGACGACGAGGAGGGCAAATCAAAGGAGAAGGTGAAGTTGACGGTGGAGATGGGCAACAACTAACGTGAAAGTGAGTTGAAACTTGAAAGTGGGCAAGACAAAGACAGGAAGGAGCTGCCCGCACTATTCGGGCCTAGCCTTTCCAAGAAGGTACTACTGCTGAACTAGTACTAGCCTCGTATTACAGGACTGCTGGTTGGTTGGTCGATAGTAAATTACAGTAATGAATACGTCGCATAAACACAATAAACATAAAATGCTAAGTCAACTTAGTCAAGTCTCATGGTGAGAAAGAAATAAACAAACAGCCCTTGGCAAGGTTCAGACGGTGTCCCGGAAGCCCTGGGATGTGGATACTGGCCGAGCTGTACAGTTGATAATCCGGCGTTTGGTCATTATTCCTCGGGAGATAAGGAGCAGTAAATGAGATCAATATATTTTATAATAACCAGGCCATGAGGCTTCTCCGAGGACACGCATGTATGCAATCGTAATAGTCTACTCCTCGTTACCATGACGCTGTGATGCTGGGACGACGGTATAATTATTGTCAATTTACAGTGTACGTACTCTGTATGGGACGAGGCTAAGTAGAGCTCCATACGCTTCGCACCGCCCCGTACCAGACCCATGCATTGTCCTGCCCACTTGGGGCCAGTTTCTGCCATTTCTACTGGTGGCCACTGAGGAATGGTGACGGGTCTGGTGGGTTAGCACGCTCTCAAAGAGGTTAGCGTTTCCATAGCGGGCCTATCACCGTGCCTATACCACGCGGTGCCTTGGGGCCTTGGCAAGTTGGCCATTAGCAAGCGGCGCTACCGACGCTACCAGACTAGCTCGGCTTCAAAGGGTTTAGTCTAACTTTCATACTTTACAGCACATTACTACGGTTGACCCCGGTGGTTTTGTTAGTACGGTGGGCCTTACAGGGGTTCTGACCGCCTGCCCAATACAGGATACGGAAA